>NJDD01005772.1:56102-70327 GCA_002245505.1 Calephelis nemesis
TAGGTAGTAATGAGTTAAACTTAGTAATTCAAAAATTTTCATTTATTATATCATTAATCATTAATATTCCGAAAAAAGGGTTCAATCACGAAGTAGCAATGAATTCATTGGAATCGGTTTTTTTCCCCTAAAATTGTTAGTAATAGTAACAAATATTACAGTCGAGTTTAAATTAGGAAACGAAGATATTATTAACCGAGAACATAGTCTAAGACCCAAGCGAATTCTCAAATTTGCGCTTAGGAAGCCTGGGCCTGCTTTCCCATTGTTACTTCTGTCCTGATGTTCAGTATGTTGACATCATATCTTGTAATCTAAATCCATCCAGCCAAAGTTTCGTGTAAACCTTAGTACCTATTTTCCTCCGTGTTGGTCCGGGCTCCTTTGCAGAATAGACCATCTGCCTTTCTGCTCAGGCAGCTCAGGCAGCTCGTAAAAGGCGAGCATAGGCTTACCGTCACTAACACCGTGGCATCTGACTAGGTGATAGAGTTTCGCAGCGACCCACCCGAATTGGTACCTCCGCCTTACCTATTCTGCCGCCATAACATCATGACGTGTTCCGGATTAGGTAGTAAGGTAGCCGGTAAACTTACTTTTGCTCAAGGCCTAACATCCCGGCATCAGGTTGGCAACGCACCAGTACCTTTGGTGTCTCTAGGCGGCGTGAGTTTCTTACCATCGGAAATCCGTCTGTTTGTTTGCCTTCCAGTATCATAAAAAAATACCGAAATAACATTTTTGCCTTATACACGATGACTACGTACGGTTATAAATAGCGCTAGGAACTACTTAAAAGATCAATAGAACGTTAATGATAAAATTAACCGACAGAGTTGCCAATTGGCTGGTGCCCGTGACCGAGTAGTCATGGCGGATGATATCACGTCACAACTGGCGATGTCTGAAGATGTTTCAGCAACGTTTTTTTTTACTTTACGATATTACAACATGCTAGTGCATTAGTATGAAGATCGCATATGTATATATCTTCAAGGTAATCTCTGAAGATTTTTTCAGCAACGATTTATTTACTTTACGATATTACAACATACTAGTGCCTTAGCGTGAAGATATATACATATACGATGAATATATCTTCACGGTAAGGCACTAGCAGTAATATCGAATGCCAAACGTTACGATTCTTAAATACTCGCCTAGTATACTACACATTTATTATCTATTCATAAAAACAAGTCAAAGACTCTTCCCCCTTGGACAAAACTTCAGTGATTTGATCCTGTATATTATATGTGTATATGTAAAACAAGTCTAGATATATTCAAACAATTATATGGCACAGAATATGATAATAGTAGATAAAAAATGCATAAACCTTGAACATAACAATGCTGTAGGATTTGTTGTAGAATAAAAAAAGAACTACCGTTAACTGACCAAAGGCAAGCACAGGTTAAATACAGGTCATTGCTAACAAGTAGGGTGCTATGTAGCAGCTCGCTCGGGTAGGTATCCACCTCCTTACCTACTCCTATCGCTATAATGACTCTGTCAAATTATTATCTGGATTGTAAGATAGACACAATAGGCTATCCATCCTGGCCTCAGAATAGCTACGCACCTATAACATCTATGGATTCTATACGCCACGGTTGTATCATACCATCAGGATACACGTGCAGTGGTTCGCTGACCTCTAATATAAAAAAAGACCTATAGATATATTATAAAATAGCTATTGTCCGCGGCGTTGCCCGTGTGGTTAGTTATATTTTATTCGTGATAAAAAAAATCGGGATAAAAAGTATCCTATGTGTTAATTCAAGCTACCCTCTATGTGTGTGCCAAATTTCATTGAAATCGGTTCATCAGTTTTTGCGTGAAACATAAAATCTTTCGCATTTATAACATTAATAGGATTTACATGGAACAGTATATGAATGTTTTGAAAATTATAGTATTGTAGGTAATTGGATTAATCTACTCAGACATCTAGTCAGACATAACTAGGCGGCAAAGTATTGTGCAGCGGCTCATTCTGAATGCCACCACATTTTTACCTAAAAAGTGTTGCCATCACGTAAGTGCTCGTCAATTTCGTTTTCTATCCTAGAATATAGAATTTGGGCTAAGATACTGTCTGGTCAATACATTAAAATTAATTAAGAGACGACACATTTTTACTTTTTAACTAATAATACATTTGTCTTGATTTTTCCATTCATTAACATAATAATACGAATTCCCTTTGTTGAAAAGGAAACATCTCCCTTTCTTTCCTAATCTAATATATTATTAAAGCCTCTTTCAGAAATACGATACCTTTTTGTTGAAGACAGAAGGTAAGTAACCTACATAAGATAAATTTTATGTTGGTAAAAAGTATTTCTGAACTTATCAAAGGGAACATTTCGACCCGCATACTTTTACGTCTTCCGTTTTGATAACGCGTTCTTGGGAAGTTCGCAAGTTTGTTTAGTTGCCAACATATAATAATATGTATGTGATACCTATTTGTCATATGATTACTTATAATTACTAGATATTTTATTTTTGAAGTGAAAACTTCTTTAACGGAGTTGCGCACTTTTTTTGGAATGGATAAAAACGACATGGACTCGTGACCTGATCGAAAATTGGTAAGACGGATGGAGAGTAAACAGCCGGCGCGATGTAGGAGAGGAAGTATCCCTCTCTCTTTCTTTCTAAGGCGCAGCGAAAATGTATGCCTGCGCCTGCTGTTTCGTTTAGACGGCGCAGGGCGCTTGCGCGAATGTTAGTATTGTCATGTTTGTGTACGATAGCGCAATAAATGAATATTGTATTCTATCACATAAATGAGAGTACTTTCATACTGATAAAACAATTCGCGTAAAATTATTCCCTAACTATTCAAAAATATCAAAAATGCAATTATTTAAGTTTTCACTTGTGCGGCACTCCTGGAGTGCATCGTTTTTTATATATTTAGTTTTATTTTGACATACTTTGATAAATTTAATATATACGAGCAGTATACATATTTGTTATCATATGTCCATTCTTATACATAGTCATTGAAATACTTTAATTTTAATTTCGATATTATTACTTATTTATTATATTTTTTTTGCCGAACATATTTTGTATTTCTTACTTTATTAAATTGTATTCCCTGCTTTTAGGAAAAAACCATAACCTGGTCTAATTCATCTATTATTATTTTTTAATTACCTGCATGTATTGTTTATATTATTGTCATACATTAGGATGCTGTTGAGACAGGATTTGTTTATGTACTTGTAATGTGTTTTTTTGTAATGTTTGATGTAAGGTGTCTTTAAAGGTTGTGATAATGTTTTAATTACCGTATGTGCTTGTCAATTATTATTATAATGTATTATAACTGTCGACGCATTTCAAGTGTAACGAATTTTGTACCTACGAAGTAAAGACGACGAATTGTAATGAATTAAATTGAATTTAGTTATAAATTTGCCAATACTTGGGTAACGAGTAACACCTATGGTAACGTGCACGATTCTAATACAAAGGAATACTTAAATAGATACCGTTATAAATTAAAATATAAACATTTATCTTTTTTTTACTTTTCATCACACGAGGGTCTGTCCCCATCTAGAATCGAACCCGAACCCGAAAAGTAAACCCTAAGCTACCGAAGTAGTTAGATAAACAATGTTATCATTAACAAATGAACCTTTAACGAAACAAAACTTTCACCACCGTGGAATTGTAAAATAATATTTGATAAACTGTTATTGAATACGTAAGAATCTACAAAATATGAAACCACTTTTCTATGATCTTTTGAATATACCGTTGGTGACCATATTATCTATATAATCTGAGTTTTGAAACAGGCACGGAATCGTACCAATTTAAATTGACGTTTACACTTATCGAATTAAAGCATTAAAATTACAATAATAAAACCCAGGAAAAATTGTAATCAAAACTTTGTAAAAAGTTTCAAAAGTTATAGTCACCAATGCAGGTAGATAATATAAGGAATCGTATGAATCATTTTTCATTGGCCCTAAATAATAAGAAATATCTTTCTACACAATTTTAAAGATTTTTTTGCCCTAGTCAGTATTTGAACCTGTAGCCTATCGTCTCAAGCTGACTAATGCTCTAACCATTTGAGCTACTGAGGATTCAAATCTTGTGGCGAATTTTTAGTTCCTTTCTTTACTGTTTACTCGGGTAATTCTGTCACACATATATTTGTATTTACCTTTTATTGATAGCGTGCTTGATGAATATGATCATAGTATATTAAGGGATAATTAAGCCAAAAATTAAGGTCTCGTATTTTATAGATACGTCCACTCAGAATCAAATACTGAGTTCTCTCATTTAAAATAGTCTGTAATATACAGCATTCATAGGTAGCAAAGAAGAATTTATATCTTTCAGCTTCTTTGTAGCGCCGTTAACACCACTTTGGCTTAAATTGTGTTACAAAAAGCGCTTTACAGAACAATTATTTTCATCATTCAAAAGCATTTGTTCTGTAAAGCGCTTTTTGTAACACAATTTTCACAATTTGCAAAAACGTTGCGTTTTCACATATTTCCTATTTACCCAATTAGCAATCTTTACCAATTTTGATAACAAGTCTATTTTGATGAGTTGATTTATTTATTGTTGTTTGGTTTATAGGTATGGTTGGTTACATTGTTTAAAAATGGACACCAAATATTTGTTTGTTGGTCAGTAACTTGAATGAAGAATCATATTCTCGCATCACATTTTTTGTTGGTTTAATTCCCCCGCCAATCGTCAGCAAACCTTTGTTGCAAACCGAGTAGTCAAAATTACTAAAAATATGCGGGAAATACTTTCACTACATATTATATATATCACTACATATTATAAAACAAAGTCGCTTCCTCTGTCCCTATATCCTTTTGTATGCTTAAATCTTTGAAACTACGCAACGGAATTTGATTTGCGGTTTATATGTATATTTCATTACCTTGCGAAGCCGGGGCTGGCCGCTAGTTATGAATAAAGTGAAACCATACCACTTTTTCTTTTAGAAATAGATTTTAGTCCACATTTAATAACGTGAATGATTGTTAATTAATACTACATTTTGAGACTAACTAAAGTCTGTTTTTTTAATCTCAGCGACTGAATTGACAGATGTAAATTTCAAGTTAACAAAAAGCTATACCTGATTTTTCTTTATAGTGCTGACCTACAAAAGCCGTTTTTTAAACGTAAGTTGATGTCGATTTTAAAAAAAAGCTCTGCCTACCTCTTCTGGGCGGGCGTGAAGACAAATAAAAATATCAAAACCCATCCGTAACATAGCTTACAATAATTTCGATTGTATCAGATTTCAAAACAAAAATAAAATCGAAATCGGTCCGATCATTTTGAAGTTATGATGCCACAGAGATACACACATGCACACAAACACATCAAATACATCACCCCTCTTTTCAATTGTTGAAAATAGATACAATAAATATGAGTTTTTAAGAACTTCTATAATTTTAGTGCAGACACTCATTCGACACCTATTTCTAATATTGGTCGAGTAATTGTTTATCACAAATATTAAAAATATCAATACCCACGAATTCTTTTTTTTGCAGTCGGTTTGAAAAGACTTTAAAAATATACTCACGCCCGCATCCCACCAGAGGTAGGCAGATGTACAATTAGCCTTCATTTTAGCTTCCCAATGTAATCTGTGCTAAATCCACCGCCAACCGGGAACGTCCGATCCCACACAACGTTGTGTGTTGAATAAATAAATGAAAGTTGATAAATAAAGTTTTATTTATTAACTTTAAAGGTTTTAAATTAAAATAACTAGTTTTATTTTATAAGTTAAACCTAAACTAATTAAAAGTATACACTAAAACATTCTTTTTATCCCATCTTACTTCATTTAGTTAAGACGAGATTAGAAGAGACGACGACTTCATTTGATAAAATAATCATAACCTTGTAGTTTATTTACAAAGTAACAGCTATTACGTGAAAATGATACCTTCTTCTCATATAATTTGAGTAACTTTATGTTTTACGATGATTATAGGTGTCGATGTAATATTTTACACCTGTTTGTTTAAGGATAATAGTAACTTTCAATCGCTCGTTAGTATAAAGCTTTTTGAAGTTGAAACAGATATAAATAGCGACGAATGCGTAATAAGTACTCTTTTGTCCTAGGTAATCACGGCTATTTATAACTATACACTATTAAGCAAAACAATTAGTACTTACTCCTTTGCCAATACTAGTACTTGAGAGTATCTTCACGCCCATATCCCCGAAAAGGTAGACAGAGGAATAACCAGGACACCCGTGATAAGCCGAAGATACTAAGTCCCACATCGCGATAGGTGGCAATTTTATCGCCAACCGAGTACACGATCCGATACGGGGCAGCATTTTTTTATTAGAAAATTGGAAAAAAAGATTTTCTTTTTTGTTGCCCAACCCAGAAATCAAACCCGGGACCTCATGAAGTCAAGTCCAACCCCTGGACTTCTAGACCTCTGTGGTCATACTTTTAAAAATTATCAAGTAACTCAAGTCGAACACACGATGCTTATTAGGTCACTATTATGACGCATAGACTAGCTTATAAATAATAAAAACTAAAATAAAATTCGCTAAATTAAGTTATATATCGTCCGGTCAATGATAATATTATGAAGCTTTTGATAAGTGGCTCGTAACAAGGTATACTCGTAGAGTTACATAACTCACTCGTAGCACCTCACGTAGTACGCCTACGGTCTACGAGGTTTTAATTTATAATAATTTCTTGGCTTGTTCAAACATTTTATAAATAAGAACATTTTTTTCTCTCAGTAATGTTTTTCTGGAATAAAATATTATATATTATTGTCGCTTATATTAGCGAAATCGTTTATTGTCAATATGTGTACATACCATCTACTAAAAATAACTGGAGCTCATTTTAATTATGATGAAAGTTATATAAAGTACATTGAAGATATTCTAGAAAATAAACAACAATTAATTCTAGGACGCTTCTGCACTCAAAACCTTTTTTTATAGTAAGGCAACAAAAAAAAATTTGGTTTTTCCAATTTTCTAAAAAAATCGGGATTGGATATGTGTCCGGTTGGCGATGGGCTTGCCACCTGTCACATTGTGGGACTTAGTGTCTTTGGCTAGTCGTGGGAGCCCTAGTTGTGTCTCTGTCTACTCCTTCGGGGATGTGGGCGTGAAGATAATTTTATCTTAATGTCTGGATTTGTCTTTCTGAGTTCTTGTGAATGTACTAAAAGAAAAGTAATGATCACAATGTGATCGAGTTTTCACTATTCAAACAATAGCGGTTTAAGTTATAAGCTTTGTCGAGTAATAATAATAAATACTTATATTGAGTAGCTTTGAGTATTGACTGTTTTATTTTTCTGACACTCTAAGGTGACATGTTGGCCGATGACAAGAAGTACATGTCTTCTAAGACCAAAGACGATAACGGTGCGTTATCTGATCAACTCGTAAAAAATAAACATCATATCAAGCATAGAATATAATATTATAAAGTAAGAAAGTAAAAATAACATTGTATAGATGTACAAACATGATGATGGTCTACAAAGACCGGTTTTAAACTTACGCTTTCGCCGTAGGCGTATCTGATGCTTTTACACCACCACGGATTAAAAATGTTTAACTCCTTTCTTTTAATTTTCTTGAAAAGTGGGTCATCTGTTTACACATCTACTATATAACAAATTAATCGTTACAAATGAGTGAAATTTAGCCATGTTATAGTATTTTTAAATATTTTAATTTATCACAATCATCATTAAGCATTAAAATATTAGATAAGTGTGTAACATAATGCGTTTATCCAACCCGAAGATCAAACCTGAATCATTTCGATATATTAGTCGTCACCAAGGTCATTAACCGCTAGTACACGGGCACGATCAATATTAAAATACATTAATGACTAAAACCATTATAATTAATACCTAGGTTATTCACTAAGTCACGAAAAGGTCGGAAAACGCTTGAAATATTGAGTCGAGTCGGATTCCAAATAGCGACAATATATTTTATGTTATTATAACATCAAACAAATTGAGAACTACGGTAGAAAAGCGCCTTTAAGTGCTTTCTATCTAAATAATAAACATTTCCAAAATTGTAGCCATATTCGTAATTACTTTAGTAACGTACATATAGATTTTAATATTTTATTCCGTTGTCTATTTGTTGTCACTAACACAGTTATCGTCAATTGCATTGTCGTACTAAGTACCTTATTTTTACCCATGGGTTTTGCCTCAGCCTACAACTTAAGAAATACAAACGTAAGGATATTTTTTCTATACCTTGATCATGACTAAATATTGGACTTTAGCGACGGCTGGTATGAATTGATGGTACTGTCGCATTACTTATTCATATCGCTATTACATCGGTGATCTTGATTGTCGTATTCCTCTGGATAGGAAAATATCTTGTTAACTTATTTATGCAAGATTTAACACCCCAGCCTATGGTGGATAAAGGGGACGTGTATCTCTATTCTGCAAGGAAATTAATCCTCTTCTAACAACATCCTCTTTTCGCCCCTGGCCTAGCGGTCCGGCGTTGGACTTGACTTCTTGAGGTTCCCGGTTTGGTTCCCGAGTCGGGAAACAAAAAACATATAAAACGTATATTTTTAATTTTCTAATAACAATAATGATGCCCGGGATTTGATAAGTGCCCGTTGGCGATAGGCTTGCCACCTATCACATTGTTGGATTTATTGTCTTCGGCTAGTCGTGGGTGCTAGTTGTGCTTCTGCCTATAACTGAAGCGTGCGTGGCGTGAAGATACTTTTTTTCTAATCAAATACCATTTACTAATGGTCGGATTGAGTAGGAACAGTTTATTACTATGTACTAACGTACGAAGCCAGGTTGGCGCCATGCAGGTGACTGAACTATTAGTTTACGGTATGGAAATAACTTCTACATTACATACGTATATCATTACGTTCTGACGCTTCAAAATTACAGCAATGTTTCTTTTGTAAATACGAGTTTATTTTTACAATCCCTGAGTTATATATTCGGATGTTGATGACTCCTATGAGGATAATAACGTTAATGATGTATGAAAATTAAGTCCAACACTGTAAGCACAGTAAAACTGCAACCCCATTGCGATTGCAATCGAAATTCTATTTACATAAACAAAAAAAATGCATTATTGGAAAGTGTAACTCAAAAACTATTTGTTGATTTGATCACGATGATTAAACACACACATACATACATATATTCACGCCAAGTCCCTACGGGGTAGGCAGAGAGTATCGAGTGCCAGACCTCAACATCCTGACAAACCTGTCTTGCTTCCTTCACATTCATTACCCTTTTCATACAAACACACCGGTTTCGGAGACTCTTGACACCACCCTCGGATAATATTCGATTGATCTGATCGTGAAATGTCAGCCTTGATCTCCCCGGGTACCTACATCCATCCACATTCGCATTGTATATCTGCTTTGTCAATCTTTCCTCTGTCATTCTTTCCACATGACCGAACCAGCGGTGCATGCCCTTTCGAATTTTAACACCAACACTTTCTTTCAATCCCACTCTTTCTTGGATCTCACTGTTACGAATGCGGTCAAATTAATATGTTTATACCCCCCAAGTAAAATAAATGTGTAGTCATTCCAGCGTTATTGGGAACTATTTGACATGGTCGAGTAGTAGATAGTGGAAACTTTTAATGTTTTATCCCGTTGTTTATTCGTTTGTCACTAACACAGTTATCGTCAAATGCATTGTCGGACTAAGTGGCTTCGTTTACCCATGGGTTGTGCCTCTGCCTACAAATTTAGAAATACAGGCGCATGTTCAACCCACCTTATATTAAAGCGACAGAAAAAAGTTTAGATGGCCTAACCTACATGCGCGTCTCTAATCTCTATATAGAGATTTAATACATAATAGAGGAGTTTCTTTAACACTGGCAAAAAGAATCTCATATACCATAATCTGACGTGCCTGAGTAACAACAAACCTCTCTCGGGGTTACCCAAAATATACAAAGGAATAAAAAAGTGACTGCGTTTTATATCTATAATTATTTACCTTTATTACCTTCTTTTCAATATCGGTTAAATAATATGTTTGATTAACTTGGACGCTTGTTTATTTATAATAAAAATTACTTGTTTATTTTCTATAATTTATTCTGTTCTTATGGCACCCCCCAGCTTCCTTCGCACCGTTATGAAATATACATATAAACCATAACCATATAATTGACACTTTATCTGTTAAAAAAACGCATCCAAATCCGTTGCGTAGTTTTAAAAAATTTAAGCATACTAAGGGACAGAGGAAGTGACTTTGTTTTATACTATGTAGTGGTTACAAAAGTATTTATTTTATGTGATATGACAGCGAACAAGCACACGACTCTCCTGATGGTAAGAAATAATCGTGGCTTGTTGGCCTTAGGTTTTGGCCTTAATTTAGCGATAGGACAATTATTATGCGCAAGCTTATCGGCTTCTCTAACTTCCGGACCGGAACATGACATTGTCAAAATGGCTGCAGGAATAAAAATAAAATTTATTTTAAATGTAAATTGGACTATAATTCTTTAACACTTTACTCATCCATCTTTTATTTTATATGTAGTACATATTATTTGGTGACTGTTATCAAGACATTAGTTCTGTAATCTATAAATACAGATTGAATCAACTTATAGTGCCGAAATAACTTAAAATCTTTAATTAAATTAATTTAGTATTTTCACGCCTGTGTCCTCGAAGGAGTAGGCAGAGGAACAATCAGAGCACCCACGACTAGTCGAAGGAACTAAGTCCTACAATGTGATAGTTGGCAAGCCTATCGCAAACCGGGCACACATCCAATTCCGGACAACGTTAATTTAATTAGAAAATTGAAAATATATGTACATTTTTAAATTTTTTTTTGTTGCCCGACCCGTGGTTCGAATCCAGGACCTTAAGAAGTCAAATAAAAAAGAAGAATAAAAAAAGAGACGCATTTGAATACAGGTCACCTTAAGCTGGTGTTTGACTTTGTAATAAAATCCAACCATTCTAATATTGTGAATGCAAGAGTTAACGAGTCAATTACGGTTAATTGTGATTGGCTGATTTAAATCGAGTAACCATTTACTATAGACTATACGAGTAGACAGTCGCGAATGTAATACAACATACTAGCTGCCATGACGATCTTCGTACCACCCATCACGAGTTAAAAGATTTTTCACCTCAATTTTTAAAATATTTGCATAGTTATAATTTTTTGAAAATAGAATTCCGTCAAACTTATTTCTTTTTGTAACTTTTTCTTTTTGTAACTCGTGATCCTACGACCAAGGGAAATATAGTTAATTTATATACATATAGGTTTATTTATATTAAAAATAAATTTCTTTCTTACAATAAGCAAATATTTAACAATGGCAAATATGTCTTAAGCCTAAAAAATAATAGTTTTTAAATCTGTTTTTAAGAGCTTGGTGCCAGTTTTACGTATAAACCTGTGTTACAGGTCACCAATGCCCCATATATTGAAATATAAATAGTATTTACTTATAAGTTATCGAGTACAATGGTTTTGGTTCACATCAACATACTTTATTATTTGCTATCTTATAACATTATCCAAAATTCTTTATTACTGTGTCTTACTAAAGATACCCCTTTTTGTATAGGGATACGATAACCCCATCATCCGAGAAATAATCTCGTACTTGGATCGCCTGTTCTCTGACACAAAACTGATGTTTTATTCTCTCTGTCTTTCATCAACACGGGTTTAAACAGAATAACGTAGTATCTTCAACATCATGCATAACTTCCCAAAACCACTGTTAATTTAATTAAAGCCCACTGAAGTCGACAAAGCAGCAGAGCGTATAGCCCTCTTTCACCCATTTTCTAGAACATTCGATAACTGCCTTCGGCTATTTTATAAAACGGCATCCGCCGCTTTAAGACGTTTATTTTACACGGTATGTGTACATTATTCAAAGTCTGTTTTGACCTAAATTCTAGACTACGAGGGCTACCCTCCGGCAGTGTTCAATTCGGTCATGGCTTTATTGATCCTTCCTTTAACCGATTTAGCGATAACATGTGCGAAACGGCAAGTCCGACGATTTATTATGCCGCTTCAGTGACCATTGTCAACATAGGTACATCTTTTTTTATGACATTGGAAGGCAAACAAGCAGACGGATTTCTCGATGATAAGAAATTTCTGCCACCTAGAGACACCAAAGGTGGAAATGGTGCGTTGCCAATCTGAGGCCGGGATGTTAGGCCTCGAAAAGTAAGTTTACCGGCTTACTCTCCGAACCGGAACAAGTCATGACGGCAGGCGGAAGGAATAGGTAAGGCGGTGGTACCAATCCGGGTGAGTCGCTGTGAAACTCTACCACCCAGTCATATGTCACAGTGTTGGTGACGGTAAACCTATGCTCGCCTTTTACGAGCTGCCTGGCAGGAAAGGCAGATGGTCTATTCTGCAAAGAAACCCGGACTAACACGGGGAAAATATATCTGTGGCAAATTGTAACCTATCTGGTAAAATAAATATGTATGACCACTCTGATGAACGGGTGATTGATTCTAAAAGGCTTTAGGCGCCAAGATTGTAAATCCGATACAATTGACCAGAATTACATAGATTGATAAAACGAATATTTAATAACAACCATAGAAATATTAGAGGTCAATGACAACAACCGACTCGTAAGTGGAGGGATTAGCGGACAAGCCTAAATAAAAGACAACAGCAATTTTGTTTTTGGATGGTAGCCTTTTGAGTAAGTAGGTTTACAAACTGCGTAAAGGACATTGGCCAAATCCGCCCTGAGTCCTACTAGCATAAAACTTTGAAGTAAATGTTAATTTATAATAGTCGCTTAATAATGTATACATATTTTATCTATTAAACCGTTTAATTTATGACAATATTTAAAGAAAAAAAATGTGTGCGTGTACTAGCGCACACTCGTAAGAAGTGAAGAACTGAAACTTTTTTATGACGTTATTTTTCAAAAAATAATTTACTATATGCAACTTTACAGACATTGTTTAAATAAAGTTGATTGCCAATCCCTACTCCGCTGGAGAATATACTTCGAATCACGCGTGGTAGGGATAAGAACAAAGATGGCGCGTAACGAAAAAATGGTACACTAAATTTTATTCCAACCCCGATAAAGAAGTTTCACTTCAAAAATATTTTCTCTCTTGAATCGACAAGTTTGTTTATAAAAACTACCAAAGAGAAGAGCGAAGGTTGGATACGGCTAAAAGAATTACTGATGATAAAGAAAGACCTACAATTACTATAATTAAAATGACAATTCTCCAAAATATCAGAACATATCACATCCTAGAAGGCTGTACAGAGTTTATGATGTATCTGAATCGAAAAAAATAAACAATATATTTGAAAACAAAATCTTTTTAGGTTTTTCATTGACTTGAAATGTCTGCTTCAAACATTTATATGTCATATGTACGTTTGAAAGGAACCTGTTGTATTGTCAAATTCCTTTCATATAATATATTTTATTATTATTATAGAAAGTTAACTAGTAGAGAATATTGTACAAAGCGCTTTTACTACTTTGCTTTTTAATAGTTTTAGAATATAAAAAATTAAGGAACAAAATCTCAAATCTCATACTTTTTTTGTAAATATAGTTCTGAAAGAAATGGAATCCATAACGAACTGCCAGCTCTTAAGGTACCTAGAGGAGCACCAGTTGTTAAATAACCGTCAGTACGGTTTCCGTCGTGGTCGTTCAGCTAGTGATCTTTTGGTTTACTTAACACACTGATGGGGGCAAGCAGTCGAAAGCAAGGGAGAAGCATTGGCTGTCAGTTTGGACATAGCGAAAGCCTTCGATCGGGTGTGGTACAAGGCGCTTCTATCGAAGCTTCCATCTTACGGTCTTCCTGAGAAATTATGTACTTGGATCACTAGTTTTTTGACGGGGCGTAGCATCAAGGTCGTTGTCGACGGTGAGTGCTCGGAGTCCAAACCTGTCAATGCTGGTGTTCCCCAAGGCTGTGTGATTTCCCCTACGTTGTTTCTTCTGCATATCAATGACATGTTGCAAATTAGTGACACTCATTGCTATGCGGACGACACTACTGGGGAAGCCTTATACTTTGGCCGATATAATATATCGCGGGAACATGTCATCGAGAGCCGGAACCAACTTGTGTATAAAAT
>NJDD01005777.1:2090-14583 GCA_002245505.1 Calephelis nemesis
AACATCTTAGAAACGTTCCTTGTGATAGTCCGGAGTCCTTTGCTACATAGAACATCTATCTGCCTTCCTGCCAGGCAGCTCGTAAAAGGCAAGCTTAGGCTTATCGTCACCAACACCAAAAACTTGTTAAGTATAATACCAAAAATACGATTTTCTTTACAACCTTCTACCTATTCGAGAAGCAGTTGAATAAAAAAAACATGGCTCTAAAACCAAAATTTCTTCACCCCTAAATCTCCAACGAGTTAAGAAAAGGCACAACCAAAGCACCCACGACTAGCCGAAGACACTACGTCTCACAGTGTGATAGGTGGCAATCCTATCGCCAACCGGGCACATATCTAATCTTGGGCAACGTCATTTTCATTAAAAAATTAAAATACCCATTTTCTATATTTTTGTTACTATCCGACCTGGAAATCGAACCCGGCACTTCACGAAATCAAGACACCAGACCTTTAGACTACAAAAGCAAAAACAGTCGGTGTTTTGTATATTTTTTTCATTAGAAACATCTCAGACTCATAACAGTATGAGATTTTTTTTAATTTTATGCGAAAGCATAACTCTATTTACAAATTTTCTAGGCTTTCTAGGCTCATATTTTCAGAGCAATATTATATTTTGTTCAAAAGTCAAAGTTTGTTGTGATCGTTTCATTCACAGAGGCCTAATCATATACATATCAACTTCCTAAATCAATATTTTTTTTTAATCTATTTAGTTTTTGAAGAGACAAATAGGACACTTGATAGTAAGTGACTACTTTCGCCTTTATGCTAAAAATATATTTTTCCTGAAAATGTTATATTTTATTTCATAAAAACTGACTTTTAAAGAGTTATAGAAAAGTCGCTCCGCCAGTATGAAATAAGAGTCAAGTGGTAGCACAACTGACTTTAAACGCATAAATACACAAGATTTTATTGCAAGCCCCGAGAGCCCCCGCAAATCTCGACGGAAGTGGGATAAGAGCGTTTATTTGTCCAGACTAATGCACATTTTATGCGGGACCCCGTTTCTTATGACTGACGTGACGTAATAAATACGCTTAAGTCATAAGAGACTGGCGTTTTAAAGTCTAATGTGCATTTCTATAAATAAATAAACCGAACAGGCGAACTTTCTATCGCTTGACATTAACAGGTATTAAAAGTATAGGAAATCGCCACTTTGGTCTATCGGTCCAGGCGTTGGACTTGACTTCATGATGTCCCGGGTTCAACACCCGGGTCGGGCAACAAAAAGAAAATGTGGTTTTTCCAATTTTCTATTCAAAAATGTTGCTCAAGATTGGATGTGTGCCCGGTTGGCGATAGGCTTGTCACCTATCACATTGTAGGACTTAGTGTCTTCGGCTAATCGCGCGTGCCCTACTTGTGCCTTCGCCAAACTCTAATGGGACATAGGCGTGAAGATACTTTTTTTGGTATACGAAATATTAAAGTATTGGTTTTCCTAATATGCCTGCAACTATCCCTGTTTTTCTCTTCATTAAAACCTGCACCTCACCATAACCAAAACAACAAAAAAAGAAATAAGCAAAATTGGTTCAACCGTTCACGCCTAATTTCTAATTTCTTTTTTATACATTAATTTTTTTATCGCCCACGGCGTTTAATGCGTGGGAATGGAGTATTTGTTTATGGTTCCAATTTTACATTTCTGTTTTTTGTCATCATCATTGACATTGTGTTAAATTGTAATGACGTTGCAAAATAGTTTCGGCTCTAGCAAATTTTGTTTTTACATATTATGATATATTTTTCGAAATATATAACTTATTTTGGTATTTATCGTTATACTAGCGGCCCGCCCCAGCTTCGCACAGCTATGAAATATACATATGAACCTTCCTCTTCAATCACTTTATCTATTAAAAAACCGCACCAAAATCTTTTGCGCAGTTTTAAAGATTTAAGCATACAAAGGGACATAGGGACAAAGGAAGCGACTTTGTTTTAGTTTTGACTTTTCAGAAGAGGCCGGTACTAAGATGAGATATTGTCTGCGTTAACGGAATACTTTCTTAATTGTGTCTAAGACTTGTAAGACTTGACCGCCTCGTTGGTCGAGTGGCTAGCGTACACGCCTAACTACACTAACCAACCGCGAGGCTCGGGTTCGATTCCCGATGAGAACCGGCATTTATGTGATGAACATTTAGATGTTTGCGTGTCCGGGTGTAAGTGGTTACTAAATTTATTCTAGTATCTATTCAAGTATTTCTATGTATTAGTATCGTTGACTAACACCCATAACACAAGCATATAATTTGCTTACTTTGGGGTTAGATTCAATTTGTGTAAATTTTTGTTCAGAGATATTTATTTATTTAAGACGCATCTCGATTTGGATGAACAAAATATCTAAAAATACAAGAAAATCTCTTATGTATGTACCACGCGTCACTCAACCGGGTAGAAAATAGACCTACTCGTAAACTTTGTGTCGTAAATATGAGAAAGAAAAGATTTGTGCGACAAAAAGGACTTTTCCTTAACAATTGATAAGAGGCAAAATGGGACTCAGAAGGAGCTTAGCAAAACAAAACAAAACGCGTTTTTAACATTATGCGACTCCGTGAATAATGAACAGCAATTTTAATTATTCTCTTTCACTCGAAGTAGAAAAGGACGGGTGTAAGTAGCGTGATACTTATTTTTCATTGTTCACTATCTCAACTATTAGGTCCGTTACATGCATTCAGAATTTGATTACAGAACTCCGTTACGAAAAAAATTCGAACGCAGCAAATTTAAAACTAGTGAATAGATCTACCCTATACAACTGCCATTTTTTTGGAAATTTGTGAGAATCTGCAATGGGTGAAATTTCGTTTTCATTTCTCGAATATATAACATTTAAATATAAGACGTATGTAACCGCAAAACCGTTGGTTATCAAAAATAAGTCTATGTCTTTAAATGGATGATTTAACACTTCTTCAAAATGTTGTTTATTTAATACATTAGTATCTAATTGTAGTAATTGCATAATCAGATAATATACAAGCAGATATAAATAGTATAATCATCGGAACTGGGAAAGTAAACGTCTCACGAAAAATGTTTTGGTGAATCTTCTCTACAAAATGAAACACGACAAAGACAAGGATAGACGGCAAGCAGGTTTTTGCAGGGCTCTGTCTAGACACCTATGTTAAAGTCAATTAAAAATGTGGTTGCGCCTGTATGGATATTTTCTTCTCCGTGTTGGTAAGGATCGTTTAATACAATAACCATCAGCCTCTCTCCTAGGTGAGGTAGGTAGGTAGGTAGGTCTCCTAGTAAGTGGCGAGTAGGTAACAATCAAGAGGATTTTTTTTATGTTATAGGAAGGCAAACAAGCAGACGGATTTCCTGATGGTAAGAAATTCACGCCGCCTAGAGACACCAAAGATGGTAATGGTGCGTTGCTAAGCTGAGGTCAGGATGTCAGGCCTCGAACAAAAGTAAGTTTACCGGCTACCTTACCCTCCGAACCGGAACACGTCATGACGTTATGGCGGCAGGAATTGGTAAGGCGGTGGTACCAATCCGGACGAGTCGCTGCGAAACTCTACCACCTAGTCAGATGTCACGGTGTTAGTGATGATAAGCCTGCCTGGCAAGAAAGGCAGATGGTCTATTCTGCAAAGGAGCCCGGACCAACACGGGGGAAAATATTTGTTTGTATTGAATAGGCTTCGAAACTACTGCACTGATTTAAAAAATTCTTTCACTATTAGAAGCCAACATTATCCCTGATGAACGTGGGCTATATTCGTAATTAGAAAAATTAGTGAACCCTACTAAGACTTCAATAATGTAATAGAAAGTAAAAAAAGTAAGTTATAAAATGTCTTTCGTCGCATGCGCTGCGTAAACCATTGGTGATAGGATAAAAAGATGTTGTACAATATAAAAGGACGTTTTAATTATATCTATAAAAAGTTTGTGACACCATAATTTATCTTGCTATTACAGCTATGGCAATATATCTACTTTAATACATTTTAAAAGTTAGTAAAAATAGTAACCATATCCGGACAATGTTATCCATACATTTATATTCATCCTTACCCAAAAAAAATATTACATATTGAAGACTGTTTCAATGCCGTGCCATTACTTTTTGTGTTATTTTAATCTTATAATCCATTCAAAAGATATTACGAAATCGAAATTTGATTCTATGCAAAATACCTACATACCTACACTCGAAAATTATCACTGCGTTTTGCGACGATCGTTGCTGCTGAGATAGTTAGTGCTGTTGTAAGTGTATCATCTACTAAACGACTTGACCGATTAGCGTGTCTATGAAACTATTACATCAATAGTTTCATAGACACGCATTATGCATATCAATAAACTTTTCTATAATTACGTATAAAAACATCGTAATGTACGTACTGTACGAGCACATTCAGAACGTTTGCAACAGATGCCTTATTTTTAAATAGTCTTCCCGTTATAAAGAGGAAAGATTTGATTGTTGGTTCGTTTTTATTGAAAATCATTTTACCATTGGAAGCACATAAAACACTTTTTAAAGCAGGAAAATTCTTTATTCCCACGGTACAGCGGGTAATAGGACACCAGGTACTGCTAGGTGTACCGTAGAGTACTTATTTCACATAATTTCTAAACGGCTAAACCGATTGGGTTGAAATTTTAAAAGGTTGTATCGATTGTTTCTTGTAAGTTTTAAAATACAATCGTACTCGGTAGATGTAGTTGATATCTGTATACTATGAAAACTATAAAGCAAAAGAGAAAATAACTGATTGCTTGTTTGTTAATTTGTATTTAATAGGCTCCGAAAGTACTAGATTTGAATTTCATTTCTTTTTGTTGCCCGACCCGGGATTAGAATCTGGGACCCCATTCTGTCAAGTCCAACACCTGAACCGCTAGACCACAGATAGCGATAGCGTAAATAAGAAAACAAATGACCAAAGAAAATTCTAATATATGAGAAAAATGCTTTTTATTTTTTTCTAAAGTTAATGCAGGCAACTGTCTTATAGATTAAACAAAAATATTTGTAAAGCCAACATAACCAAACATTATAAATACTCAACATAAACCGTCATTTTTACCGCGCTTTAAGCGCTTACATATTTTCTGGGATCAAAAAACAGGGTCGTTATGAAACTGCTTTTTGCTCGGTGGAGTTCCAGATCGTGATAATATTTTACAGCAAATCCTTTAAAAGAACCGATGTGACAAGTTTGTCGCGTAAACTGAAATTTACGAGCGGCGTGCATTGTAACGAATGCACAGTACGCCCTCGCGCAAATGAAATGTAGGAAACACTGAACAGGTAGGTTCAGTTATGGCCCACTTCAGAAACTAGCGATATATTACTTCATTTTAATTTCACTATTGGCGCCTTGTTGTGTTTTTTTTTTTTGCAATTGCAAACAAGCAGACGGATTCCCTGGTAGTAAGAAATTCACGCCGCCTAGAGACACTAAAGGTGGTAATGTTGCGTTGGCAACCTGAGGCCGGGATGCTAGGCCTCGAGCAAAAGTAAGTTTACCGGCTTTCTTACCCTCCAAACCGGAATACATCATGACGTTATGGGGATAGGAAGAGGTAAGGCGGTGGTACCAATCCGGGTGAGTCGATGCGAAATTCTACCACCTAGTCAGATGTCACGGTGTTAGTGACGGTAAGCCTATGTTTGCCTTATACGAGCTGCCTGGCAGGAAGGCAGATGGTCTATTCTGCAAAGGAGCCCAGACCAAAACGGGGAGAAATATTGTGTTTGATTGACTTACAAAATCTCTGATGCATATGCTATGACTGTTTCTTAGCATCAATAGAACCGTGGAATTACTCGCTGTCTTATCCTATAAAAATATAAAGAACGTTAATAACGAACGAATTTTTAGGTCATGTCACTTGTGATAACCTATCTCGCTTGCAATTATTTCATAGATGTAGCGTCACAGTAATATGCTTAATAGTACAGATTCGGTTCCGAATATTTACTAGGTATCGATTTGATATAGATTTTTATAAAGGTATCTTCACGTGCATTTCGCCGAAGGGGTAGGCAGAGGTACAACCAGGGCGTCCACGACTAGCCGAAGATACTAGGTCTATCGCAGGTGCAAGCCTATGGCCAACCCCGTGCAATATTTTTTTTTGAAAATTGGAAATACCACATTTTCTATCAGTTGCCCGACCCGGAATCTGAACCCGAGACCTCATGAAGTCAAGTCCAACACTTGGACGGCTAGACCACATAGGCGATGATTAGATTTTTTTATATATTTTTCAATCTACATAAGTCGGATAGCATATGTTTTATTGCACACAAGTAACGATAGCATGGTGAGTCTGGTACAAGGTAGTCAATGTAAACAGGTTTCAATATGCTTAATAGGTTAGAGTTACGACAAAATGTACTATACCTTTTATAACAATAAGACTAAAAACATCGTACATATTTAGTATTACTGACATAATTTACAGTCTGGTGACTCAGTTTATAGCTGCCTTAGTATAATCACAAAATTAAATCATTAATTTACTAAAAATCCAGATTGTTAATGTTATATTATCAGAAGAACGTTGATGTAATAAATAATTGTTGCTACGTAAATTCAAATGGTGTTCTATCAAGTGACAATGATTATAATTCTTTCTTTAATTCTTCATTGTACACAAAAAGTCAAAAAAAACAAGTTCAAAAATTTTAAGAACCCTTGATAAAATCTATCTGTAATGTACCTAAAAATCTTCTCGATGTTGTTAGCTTTCAAGTGAAAAATCGACATCAAAATCGGTCCATTTATCAATAAGTGATATAACTATATCAATCATAAATCTTCGTAGCGTTTTTTTACTTAATTAGGTACTATAAAAATATGTTACAAGAACTAATTGGAACAAAACTACTCAGGAGCTGCATCCCGGATTTATGAGCAGCTTATTTTATTCTTAGATTCATAACTCCATTCGCAAAGTCTAAGTGACGTTCTTATATTTATGACTGCACTACTGGGTAAACTTTCATTATCCTGACTTCATTTACTTTAATGAATAAAAATGTTGGAACTTTTATAACGATAAATTGTTTTTTAATGGCTAGTGCTAGGCTAGTATAAAACATAATTATATTTTTGACATCGCCTCTGTGGTCTAACGGTTCTGGTATAGGACTTGACTGCATGATATCCCGGGTTCGAATCTCGGGTCAGGCAACAAAAAAAAACTTAGTTTTTCCAATTTTCTAAAAAAAAAATTGCTCGGGATTGGATATGTGCCCGGTTGGCGATAGGCTTGCCACCTATCACATTGTGGGACTTAGCGTCTTCGGCTAGTCGTAGGTGCCCTGGTTGTACCTCTGCTTACCTCTTCGGAGAAATGGGCGTGAAGATACTTTTTTTTAGACTTTATATTAGGAGGCGGTTCTGTGTTTGATATCTATGTTTTAATGTATATACAGCAATTTTGTTATTGTTTGTGAATTTTTTAAAGCATAATTCCGAGGTTTTTCTATTGCTACCTGTTCAAGATCTGATAATGAAATCCCATAAAATCTAAATGATCTAGTATTCTCTTAGATTCAGTTTTGTTTTGTTTGCTTAGTAATACAAACGTGAAGGAAAAACTTTGGACCCCTTTTTGCAAAAATGTCGCTGATAAAACTTAGTACACTTACAGTTAATGTGTAGGAGAAGTGCAGAACGTTAATATTTTTAATAATAGTGCTTATAAAGTGCATCAAATAAAAAATAAAGCATTACATAAACTACCATGCTTTTGACACACACAAACAAAAATGTTCATAACAATAAAATATGAAAGATGGCGTACAAACCACACGCATAACGTTTGGAAACAAAATATTAGTTGGTTTTGATAAATGAAGACGGCATTTTTATCAAAAAAGATTATTAGCAATAGAACCTTAATAACGGGTCGCATGCTGACCAATTGGCGACCACTAGTAATTATAAATAAATCTAAACATATTACACAAACAGCCAGAAGAGATAGCTGTTGATTTGTTGTTTTCTGTTTCTGAATAACCTATCTCTTAATATTATATTTGATATTTTCTATCGTCGCCGCTTGGTAAAACTTCCAAATATTCATATTTTTAAATGAAGAAACACTTGTACTGTTTTACGAATCACTTAAACTTTATTATTTTATAAATAGCCTACCACTATATAGCCTTTCACTTTTGGTACCATCATCAGGGCTAGAACTTAAATTACTGAACAATATTTCTGAATAATAAACATAAATTCATTTCTTAGTAGGTAGATACAAAAAAACTTTAATGCGTTATACAATGGGGTTGCAAGCTATTGATTTTTTCCCCACTGAATCGGGAAATTAATCCAATTTGAGAAAACAATAATAAATAACATGTTAATTGCCTCCATTTCATTTATTAATTACTAAATTTAATTTGCTATTTATACATATGTAAAACTTATTATTTATGCTTAAGTCAGTTGAATAAAAGAAAAAATAATGAATGTTCATGTCAAAATTAAATACTAAAATTAAACTTAATATTATCGTCATCGAAGTTCTGAAATAAAATAAATATCCCCGGACAAATTACACAAAATAAATCTAACTTCAAAGTGAACAAATTATGTGATTGTGTTTCGGGTGTTAGTCTCCTTATACATTGAAATACTTACCTGAATACATACCAAAATAAATTTAGTAAACCCCCAGACCCAGAAACGTAGACATCTAAATTTTCATAATATAAATAACTGCCCCCGTCGGAAACCGTCGGAAAAAGTTAGGCATCTACGCTAACCTTTCGACAACGAGGTGTTTAAATAATATTGCATTAAATCAAAGTCAATTTTTGTAGTTTGATTGAATTGAAATTGACCAAGAAATAAAATGATAGCCTGAATTAAAGAAATCTAAATTACTGTAGACGATAATCATTTTAAAACTGCGTTGTTAACCTGAGATCTCAAGTCTGTCACAAAGTGTATTTGGCTGTGACTACCCTCGCAATAGAAGATGATAATGCGAGCACTCACGTCATGGCAACAGCTTGTCGTAGGGTTTTTTACCTATTATGACTAACAGCACATGAGAAATAGTCCACATGTCCAAATTATTAAATGACGTAATGGCCTTAAGCTCGATATATTCATATAGTAATAATAGCTAATAATGTAACAAATGGCCTTCAGACCATTAACCACTAAATAAACGACCTACACAACAATATTATTTTGCTTCAGTCCATCATTACTCGGAAAACTGGCCTAATAATATTAAGAACCAGAATATTAATTAAGACAGCCATTCTTTGGTTAAGGTTTGATGAAAAATAACTTATTTACTTTTCAGTGCTGTCAAAATGAATGAAATTAATTCCAAAGTCTACGTCAGAAAATTCGTAACGAACGGAGATGTCAAACTTTGACAGGCGAATAAAACATGGCGTCTCTGCGGCTTACCAAATGTTCAGGGAATAATCTCGAAAATTGCCTTTCAAAATGCGTAAATTGGGTTGTTTATTCCTTGAAGCTTACAATGAAATATTGGATACAAAAATAGCAGTGAGTGGAAAAGTTTCTTCGAATAAATCTCATTGCGTTAATCGAGACGAAATTAATTTAATGAGGCGCCAGTGACAAGGATATAGGACCTTATTTTAATTTAAAATTTAATTTACAATTTGCGGCTACCTATAACGTCATTGGTATTTTTGACAGATATCAAAGAAAAAGTTTCAAAATTTGAAGCCAATACACACTTTTGACGTTTTGTATCTTAAGCAATATTGATTTTTCGAGTAGAGAATAAGCATCGACCATATATCTCTATGTATGGTCGATGAGAATGAGTATGTCTCTGAATTTTGTGCAACATGATAAGTTTACATGGTGTACAAATAGGTTTTAATAAATAAAAAAAGAGATGTTCAAGTCGTCCATTTTTGAATGTGCGATACTTCAAACTATTAAAAAGAAAACCCAGTTTTTACGTTTTATAGTTAACGACTTTATTACGTGTGATATGTATGTAATACATGTAAAATGATGTACAGAATTCGTTGTGAAAATATTGAAAAAGTGAAACTGGTTGGTTAATTTCATAAGATTAAAATCGTATTAAGTAAAAAGTCATAAATGTAGAATGCAAAGAGAATATAATCACTACGTTTTAAGAGACGGGACTTAGTACTTTAAAAAAACAATCAGTTTACATCGCACTATGTTACCAACGAAACGTCACGTAAATGTCAGTTTTGACGAAAGTACGAATCTCACACATAAAATACAGCTGCTGGGCAATGAATTCATTTTTATCGATATCGATAAAATTTTAGGCCATATGTACTGGTGGTATATATAAATTAAGCTAATACAAATTTATTTTATCTCTATTAGATCTGATCAGTATTCACATTTAAATCCAACGTATACTGGATAGTAATTAATTAAATTAAAATAAATCAATGAATTAGAAATAGTAAACAACTGCCACGTTGGACAAATATGAACACAAAAGGACAAAAGGAAAATAAAAGTCTTTTTACCGTGCATATTTTTATATTAACAAATAAATAAAGATATACTGACTATTATAATATGTTTATTGGTTCAATTATGTACATTTGATAAAAGTATTAATTGTAAGTGTAGTTGTAATGTGTAAAGATTTTTAATTTAATTTCCTTAATATATATACAAATTTGTCTCCTGTTGCTCTGAGATATTTAAATATAATAGGTTGTCATTCTGCTAAGCATATTAAGCTCTTAAAAGGTGAACATAAGCTTAAAATCTGAAAGTTTACAAAATATCTAGTCCTCTTATTAAAAAATGTGCACTAACGTACTCCAAGCCTGAACCTTGAATTATCATCTTTATTACGCTGTTATACAGACTATGATATAAACTTAATTTACCCTGTTATTAATTTGCTTGAGTGAGGATTAATAACCTTACACATTCCTGTCGCAATAACATCAGTAACACTATTGTGTTTCAGTCTAAAAGGTGGAGTAGCCCTTTACAACAGCTACATTTGCTTGTTACCATCAGAAAGGTTTCGTGCTCTCTCTCTCTAATGCTTAAAAAAGCTGTGCAACAAAACATGTTTGTTTTCTTTTAGGTGATTGTAACAATATTTTGATACTTAGTTCCTGATTCGATAAATTTAAGCTTGGTTCATAATTCCCTGCAAAAAATCTTATACCTTTAAACGAGCAATTATTGTATATATATAATTGGATTCTCGGAATCGGCTCCAACGATTTTCATGAAATTTAGTATATAGGGGGTTTCGGGGGCGATAAATCGATCTAGCTAGGAATCATTTTTAGAAAATGTCATATTCGTGTTTAACAAAAAAACAAATAAAAAATACCGAGCAAAGCTTGGTCATCTAGGTACTTAAGATATAAAAGCAGATAGCAAAATTATAAGGTCAAAAATTATTGTTACGAAGAAAATTTTAGGTTAATAACAAAAAAAGTAAAACTTGTTGTTGCCCGAGATTGAATATGTTGCCTGGCTGGCGATAGGCTTGCCACCTGTCACATTGCCCGACTTACTGTCTTTGGCTAGTCATTAGTACCTTAGTTGTGCCTGTGCATCTTCGAGGATATAGGCGTGAAGATATATTAACAATATTACCCATGTAACTTGGTCCAGTAACCGATTTATTCTTTGTTTGCAATTTTTCAAAATTTTTAGCGGCTGTTATATGTGTGGCATGTCTGTGATTTGGAAATTCTGACAATAACTCGTCAGAAATCGGGTTAGTACACAAATTCAATGCCGGTACTACATACATCTTCAGCCGACTTTGATTCGCATTAAAGTCTTTCCTTTTGAAGTGTGCGCCACAT
The DNA here is from genome assembly GCA_002245505.1 of Calephelis nemesis. Lineage (NCBI taxonomy): Eukaryota > Metazoa > Arthropoda > Insecta > Lepidoptera > Riodinidae > Calephelis > Calephelis nemesis. The sequence goes on from NJDD01005777.1 coordinate 13,941, forward strand.
ACGTATTTTAATGAATGCAGTTTTCTATGGGAACGTTTAATAAATCATTATTTCATACTGCCTTAACCCACTGTTGGCATCTGAAAACATGTTAGTACATATTTTACGATAAATTGCTATGAACAAATAAACGAAGTTAAATAATTATTCATGAAAAAGAAGTAAATCAGCAATTATTCGTAATTCGTCATTACAATTTTTTTGTTTAATTCTGTTTAGACATAATTTTTTTAACTCTAAAGAAATCAAAAGCATTATTTTGAATTGGTTAAAAAGTCTCAGTGTCGAAGTAAAAGTTCGTAAAGATAAATTATAGTGAACTGATGCACGTGTTCACATACTCACTTTATCACGTCCAAACACACACATACACTTTGTCACGTTTATTAGTTAATTTTAATTATGTAAAGTAAAAATAATTTAAAATTATTAAATGAAAGAGGAAGCGCTGCCAACAACACTAGTCAACACTGAGTGTAGGTACTGCGTGTTAAAAATGGAAAATGTTACTTTATTATGTATGTTTTAAATAAATAAAAAAAACTTGTAACGAGTATATTGTTTATCGATAATGGACGTACATCACTACTACTCAATACAAATAATGTTTTGAACAAAACTAAACAAGAAAATTCATTCTAAA
>NJDD01005781.1:0-14267 GCA_002245505.1 Calephelis nemesis
GTAATACCTATAGCGCTTTTATTTTTTAACTTGCGGTGAAACAATAGATACAAAAATTTTTAATATACCTACACTACGTGTCAAATAACTGCAAATAGGCCTAAGGCTATAGAACATGCATATGAGAACAGTGGGTAGTCACTTTCATACAATCGAATTGACCAGATTATCTTGAACTTCGGAAAGCATGAATTTCCAGCATCGTCGTGGTTCAATTTATACTTGTGATTCACGAATTCTTTACCAACATAAAAACGTGTTTCATTTTAATGTTGGTATTACCACTAATATGACACTTATGACTAAAGACCGGATAATATGCATTGGCATATTTGCATATTTAAGCGATTTTCAAGGGTAATAGCATATTTTTACTAATATCTAGTGATGATGCATATTATTGCTATAATTTACAGTAGGTATTTTTCGAGCGTAGCGCACTCGGCAGCCGCGCGTATTTTGTTTTAGTAGGAACTCAAAAAATGAAAGAGACAAATGATCGCGCCGGGGCGAGCTCGCCTACCGCGCTACTCCCACCTATTATGCATGTCATTATTACTTTGATTGTTGACACGCTCGTGCTCGGATAATTCACCTGCAGTTAAAAGTTTTTGTGTGTTTACAATGCCTCCCAAAAAAAAAGTGTGTCTTCGTGGATAAGTGAATTTCCTGGAACATCTTACGACGGAAATGTTTTATATTGTCGAGTTTGCGAGAAAAACATTTCGTGCACTAAAAAGTTTCAAATTCAAGACAAGTGTTCACGTCGCAGGATTGCAGAAAAAAGGTCCGCGACAACAGCTTATAACCGCATCTGCTTCTAGCTCGAAATGTAAACAAAACAACCAGTTTAGCATGGATTTATGTGAACCATTGCTTGCAAGTAATATTCCTCTCTATAAACTAAAAAATTCTACTCTCAATCACTTTCTGCGAAAATATTGCTTAAATCAAAATATACCAGACGAGTCAACATTGCGTAAAAATTATACAGGGCTTTCTCTAATTAGTTAACGATATTTTAACCACGGACTCGCAATGCGTGTCTGGAAACATAAAAAAATAAAAATAAAAAATCTAAAACGAAAAATAAATAAAATTTTCCAAAAAATAAGTCTCGCAATAACGCAAGGGGGTCAACGGACTCTGACGCAACGGACGGAAAGCAGCTGATTGTCTCACGGCTGCCGCGTGAATTGTCACTACGGAGTATTTTGCTAGTTAATGTTTATTTGTACCTACAGGCTACTAGGTATTATGTAATGTACTATTATCTGTGAAATTGCTAAAAACCCTTAATGTTTTTGTTTAATCGAAATTTTAATAAGTTAAAAAACTTTACAATCACACACCACAAATATCTCGGTCCAGTATTTTAGTTAGCCGAGAGAATAACAGCTGTTTCTAAGTTATAAAAAATCATAGTTGTAAGTTCTGATCAAGGTCATGTATCGATCGTCCGTCGTCGACTCCCGCCCCGCGCGGGGGCGCTCCTTACAAATTATTATTTCTTATACAGTCATTTTTCAAATCAGTTGACGTTAGATCGCGTTTAGGGTGTGTTATGTTTTTATTATTATTATTATTATTAACTCTTTATTGTACACAACAAAAAAATACAGAAAAACTTAAGACTAAAATAAACATAAGTACAAAGGGCGAGCTTATCTCAAATGAATGAAATTTCTTCCAGCCAACCCGTTAAAGGAAAACAATAAATGGAATATGTAGACCTTTGTTTGTGTTTGCGTTTATTTTTCGCGAAGTGTTTATGAGTACCTTTCCAATGGTGAAAATTGAATAGAGGGTGGTTTGTGTGATCACCTGACCTGACCTGACGCCTCCCGACTTCTTCATGTGGGTAGGACAATGAAAGTGAATCTTACAATTTAACTGACCTTGCCTTAAAAAGTTATAGGAAAATAGGAACCTACTAACAATACTTAAAGACACATCAACAACCGTGCTAAGTTTTGCATTGAGTGCCTACAATGGTGGATATGTTTAAATATGGATCTAAATAGTGTGAATAGGTAAGTACGTAAATCATTTTTGTAGTTAGGTTAAGTCTTTACCACATGCCTACATTCACTAGTTTTTTATGATCAAACATTGCAAAGCCTATCTTTGGGATAGGACACGCAATAAATGTAACACACGCGCCATACCTACAGCTATCGTATCGTACAGATGTCACGTGGTGTCGGCTGTCTCGCGGGTGACGTTCATTGAACTTGCGCAATTGAATTATTAAAATGCTGCAATTAATTTATTTTAAGTCCGATTTTTTTTTATTTTTTTTACTGATTTAGTTATACATTTAGAATGTCCAGGTAAAATATCGTGTACTAATTTGAAAAGACCTTATATACCAACAGTTTATTAAAATGTTATGGAAGAAATACGTAATGAACTGAAGGAGAACCTTATTTGGATTTCAGCTGACGAAACTACCGACAGTTGTGGTCGTTATATAGCTAATTTAATTGTTGGTACATTGAAACTAGAACCTTCTCCTTCCTATTTGGTGGCCTGCAAAGAATTAGAAAAAACAAATAATTCTACGATGGCCAGATTTGTGAACGAGGGTATAAAAAAAATATTTCCTGAATCATCTGCAGAAGAAAGAGTATTAATATTTCTTTCAGATGCTGCTCCCTATATGATCAACCCTCCAAGTATTTTATTCCAATTTGATTCATGTAACGTGTTTTGCCCATGGAGTACATCGACTTGCTGAAGAAGTACGATCCACATTTGGGAATGTAAATAAACTGATTTCATCAACAAAAAAAGTGTTTCTTAAGGCACCTGCTCGTACTAAAGCCTACAAAGAAAAATACCAAATGTTCCTCTCCCTCCCGAACCAGTTGTAACCCGATGGGGGACATGGATAGAAGCTGTACTGTTTTACAATGTACATTTTGAGGCCATCCAAGGTGTGGTAAATGACTTTGACAGTGCCGAGTCAAGAGCAATTTGTGAGTCACAAACAGCTTTTAACGATTCTACCATAAAAAAAAACATAGCTGTAATTTGCACCAATTATTCTCACATACCCGAAAGTATTAAAAAGCTTGAAACTCATGGTTTGGCATTGAATGAATCCATTCAAACAATGAATAAAATCCGCTATCTTAACTCCACGTTGCCAAGTACGTTGCCGCATAAACTTAAAGAAAAGTTTGAAAACATTTTGAACAATAATCCAGGCTTTGAACATCTGTGTCAAATTGATAGCTTTATTAATGGACCGACGGAAGTTTTGCCAGAAAATATAAGCGCTAACATAGCACCCAAGTTCAAATTCTGCCCAGTCACCTCAGTAGATGTGGAGCGATCATTTTCGACCTATAAAAATATTTTGAATGATCGAAGACATAATCTTACCACTGAACATTTGGAACAATACTTGATTGTTAATGTTTACAAAAATATTAAATAATGTTACGTTACTGTATCGATTAACATCTGTCAATGGATAGTTTTCTATAAATGTATGCTGATTTTTTAAAAAAAAATATAAAACTTAATAATTTTTTTATTTTATCAAATAACAATAAATTAAAAAGATACATACATAATAAAGTAAAACATAAAACAAGTATTTACTAACAAAGTACTTAAATCTAAAGGAATAATATTTACAAAACAAAAAAAAAACTCATTTAATGTTGCATATTCTGTCAGTTTTCGTGCATATTTTAGGCATTTTTCATGCATATTTGCATGCATATTTCAAGCTTTTTATGTTGCATACGAGGGTCAAACTGAAAGTTCTTAGAAAATCAAAAACTAAGCATTCTAGCAAGTTATTAGTTTTATTATAACTTTTCAAAATAGCGTCCATTTACATTAATACATCGCTGCATTCGATGGAACCATTCAGAAAAGCACATTGCCCACTCGGCCTTAGGGGTCTCTTCGACGGCGTTTTGAAACGCAGCCACTGCTTCTTCGGCGTCCATAAAATGTTTTCCTCAAAGTTTTTATTTTATTTTCGGGAATAAATAAAAATCGCAGGGTGCGAGGTCGGGGCTATACGGCGGGTGACCCAGTAATTCCACGTCTGAGGTCACCAAATAGTCGATCGTTTGCCTGGCGGTGTGCGACGAGGCATTGTCGTGATGAAGGAGGATCCTGCTGCGAGGTCGTTTCTCTCGAACTTTTTTCAAGACAAGTGGCAAACAGTTGTTAGTGTACCACTCTGCATTAACCGTTTTCTGATCCTCTAAGATAACTGTTGCGTAATGACCTGTCTTTCCGAAGAACGAGGCCACCATCTTTTTTCCAACACTTCGACCTCTCTTCTCTTTAGTTGGCAACTCTTCGGAAGGAAACACCCACTGAGCAGACTGTCTTTTGGTTTCCGGATCATAACAGTACAACACTGATATTGTCTTCAGTCGTCGCTGTAGAAGGCCGTCCCTCACGCAAATCATCGGTGAGATTAGTTCGACCACGTTTGAATTCATTAAACCAGTTGTAAACTGTGGCACGAGATGGGGCTTGGGTAATGTTTTTATGTTGCCAGTTCTAAAAACTTTCAGTTTGGCCCTCGTATTATCCGGTCTTTACTTATGACACAACTGCCAACGTCAAGTAAAATAAAAACTATGTCAGCCATATTGCTTGGGTATTTCGTCTTACTTTTGTTATGTAAAGTTGACATTAGTTACCTTTTGCGTTCAGATGTTAGCTACATCGCCGTGTTCAGCGTAACCTAATCTTTCGAATTGTACTATTGTGTGAGTGTAAAGTGAATAAGTTTTTGAGATATAGACTCCATTTCAGTGACAGAAAAACCATTTAGTTATTAATTCCGTTTTAGGTTATGGACCCAATTATTAAGTTATAAATTAAGGCTAGAAAGAAATCATATCAAAGGTGTGTTAGTAATGTTATTGTTAAAAAGTTAGTATTAGTATTAAGAAAGTACTATTTTCATAGATATAATTGAAATAAAGTTGTTGTATTAAATAAAATTTATTATCTCATTTGTTTTTTTATTTAAATCACAGATTATCATTAAGTAAATAATGCATATATGAATGTCATTACTGGCTACAAAAAAAATATCAATATCGATTTGTTGTGACAACACTAGATATCGTATTTTTCGATAACATCTCTTGCTGTCAGTTACATCACTAGAATTTGCAATGTAATGTTGGTAACAAATATTTTTCGAGAAAGTTGGTATGATTTTCTTTATTATTCGTAGCTAAGAGTGATGTACCAAGTGCCATCTCTTAGAACGTAGTGATTATATTCTCTTTGTGTAAAGCGCCCCACGTCTCAAACCGCGACATTGCGGCCCATCCTAGTGTGCACTATCCGTAGACGAAACTCGCTGACGCTAACTTTTCTCTTTTGGTAGTATTCAGTAGTATTGTTTGAATGAAATTACATTTTTGTCACAAGATCTCGTCCTATTTTCCTAGTATGGAGTAAAAATGAAATAAAATATACCCAGTGAAGTTATCTACCTAAATATGATTTGCCAACCTAACAGATACCTAATTAAACTTGGAAATTAGATTAAACGATACAAACAAGTTTGCGCGATTTTCGCTAAAAAGACTCCCTTTGTCGCATCTCTTCGATTTGAGAGCGTTTCCCTTTCTGCCACAGCCAGCATTGGTATACTCGGCGTTGACATTTCGAGTAATGTTCAATTTCGTGGTCATCTGGAGGAGAAAGCTAAAATAGCCTCTTGAAAGAAACTTGGTGTGCTCAGTAAAGCGAGACAGTATTTCAAGCCGACCCATCGCTTGCAACTATATAAAGCGCTAATTCGGCCTCATATGGAGTACTGTTCTCAACTCTGGGCAGGGGCTCCACAGTACCAGCTCCTTCCATTTGACCGCATTCAACGTAGAGCAATTCGAATTGTCAATGACCGGGCAATTACCAATCGGCTTGATTCCTTAGCATTGCGTAGAGATGTTGGGTCACTCAGTGTTCTCTATCGCATCTATCATGGGGAATGCTCTGAATAGTTGTCTGATTTAATTCCAGCCGCTGATTTCCACCTTCGGACATCGCGTCAGAGCTTAAGGTATCATGCCCATCATCTCGATGCGTGGCTATCTACAACTGTGCGATTCCGAAGACATTTTTTACCCCGTATAACATAATATAACCCCGTATAACCCTTTGTGGAATCAGTTACCGAGGGCGGTATTCCCAAAGAATTATGACTTTAGGGACCTTCAAGAAAAGAGCGTACTCATTCCTTAAAGGTCGGCAACGGACTGGTGTTGCGGATGTCCTTGGGCGGAGGTGATCACTTTCCATCAGGTGACCCACTTGCTCGTTTGCCTTCTCTTCTATAAAAAAAAACACAAAAAATCGGAAGGATTTTTGTACATTTAAGGTTGGACTTGAATTATGAAAATTCCTATGAATATCCTTTAGTATTTCCTATACATATTATGATATATATATTTACTCATTAATCACGAAACCTCAGTAACAATTGAACTTAAAGACATAAAATCAGACAGATAGGAAGTTTTAGTAGTAGTTAGTGTCTATACTCTATAACATAACTTATTAGCTAAAGATATATTAAGTAATATTCTAATAATGTCAGCGAATTAACCAGAACTAAAAACTGAATGTCACCTGTGTGGTCTAGGTCCAAGTGTTGTGTTGGACTTGACTTCATGAGGTCCCGGCTTCGAATTCCGGATCGGACAACAGAAAGAAAGTGTGGTATTTCCAATTTTCTTTTAAAAAAATGTTTCTTGGGATTGGATAAGTGTCCGGTTGGCGATAGGCTTGCCAAATGCCACCTATCACATTGTGGGACTGACACCCACCCATGTGACACCCACGACAAGTCGAAGACACTATCTTCAACTTGTCGTGGGTGCTCTGGTTGTGCCTCTGCCTCACCCTTCGGAGATATGGCCGTGAAGATACTATACTATAATTACTTTAAAAACTGAATGAGGCTCCCATCTTCTTTAACCGCCTCGTTGGTCGAGTGGCTAGCGTACACACCTAACTACACCGACCAACCGCGAGGCTCGGGTTCTATTCTCGACGGGGGCAGGCATTTGTGTGACGAACATTTAGGTGTCTGAATTTCCGGGTGTGTTTATTAAATTTATTCTGGTATCTAGGTATTTAAATATTTCTATGTATGAGTATCGTTGACTAACACTAACACTAACACAAGCATATAATTTGCTTACTTTGGGGTTAGATTTAATTTGTGTAACTTGTCCACGAATATTTATTTAATTACCTCGTGTCAAAACTTACATCGTCATAAAAACAGGCTTGACATCTCTGAATGAATTGGACGCTACTCGGGCGTCGCCTTAGGCGCAAGAAAAATACAATTTTGTATGAAAATCAAAGAAGTGGCGCACTTCACCCGCGTCTCGCCCTCGCCCGACGCCTCTTGTATTTGTCCTGCGCCTTATATTACGGTCCGCGGTAATACGTAAATTTCAAAGTTGTTGTAATAATTGCATGAAAAACTATGCTTTTTGTTACGTCGGACACGAAGGTAATAATAGTTAGGGTCAATAATAGTTTTTGTTTTGCGTTATGAACAGACTATAGCAAAGAACGCCGAATTTCAAAGCAGAAGAAGTGAAAAAACCAGAAAAGCATTGTTTGACACAATTTTAAACAACATTTGAAACTTGAATTAGTTTAAATTGAAATTTTGAATTAGTGTATAGTAGGAGTTATCTCTAACTAATCTGTGGTGTATAGCCAATGAGTATGTAAATACTAGTACATAATAGAGGCGAGACTTCCATAGATACATAGCAAACCCGAATTTTGTATGTAGTTTACCATGTCACTTGAATACCCGTACACGTATAATTTGAAAGTAAGTCTAAAGGCATTCAGATGTAAAGCAACCTAGTGTTGTATGATTTAGGCAAATAAAAAACATAGCAAACTAATTTTTTTTTATGAAAGTTGCGCCAAACTGGTGTATATTGTACAAAGGTAGACGATTGCTACGTCGTAGTGATTATATATACTCTGGACGATCACAATGCAGTGGTCGTTCACCTGTCGTTTTTTCTTGGGTCATTATTTGTTGAGCCTTAATTTTCTTAGCACAGTTTTCGTTTACCGATACAGTGTAAGGATTAAAGAACACTAAAACAAGTTACTATGCAGAATGTTTATTTGGATTTAACTTCTAAAACATTATAAACACAGTAAAATATACAAATAAATGCGTAAGTATTTATAATATAACTCTTGCCAATATGTTTTAAAACATAATATCCAAAACAAACTTCTAGGTGTTATTAATTATAATAAAATTATTAACAATATATTAGTGTACATATAATATTTTTCATTCAATAAGTAATTAACTGTGCTTTTTATTTTCTTATGATCTATATTAGCCAAAAATTAAACTTAAAATAATGGAACATAATTTTAATATTGCAAGACCTAAATGATTTAAAAAAAAGTTAACATGGACAACCTGTGATACGTGTAAAAAAACTTTATAAAAATGAATACAAATTTGATATGGTATTTGGAAGTACTTATTGTAAAGTTAGCTTCAACAGTTACTTAACATTTCGTATAAAAGTCTCTCCAATATATCTTATCTAAAAAGGTAGGCTTCATCTTATAAGTATATAGACACGTTACAAAATGTCCAAACATTTGAGGCTGTACCTCGTATTACAACTAGGAAGAATTTGCCTTTGTAATAGTGAAAAAGTTTGGTTATATTCTCAAGTCACTAAGAAGAGCTACTATTTCAGATCTCAATAGTAAACAGAAGTGACTAAAAGCTGGATTATTATCCTCTAACGATACACTTTGATAACTTTATATATGTAACATACACAAATATGCACATAAATAACATGCTTAATATTCATTTGGCTACATCTAATAACTACTGCAAACGGTTTAACGAATCGTTTTAACTACTGTCAATTTGACATTGACTATACTGTACGTTGACGAACGGTTAATCTAATAACAATACTAAGAGGCGTGACGTCATAATATGCGTGCAGACACTCAATGGTCTGGTAATGGTATTTTTTGCAGATAAACTATTTTTACATGTTTATTGGGCGAAGTCATGAAGAAATCAGACTAGACATAGTTTAAACTTTACCATATTAAAGAAAGTTGACTATTGCATTTTACAAATTGCCCTTTCTTCTTGGAGTTTAGATTTTAGACAAATTAAAACATAACATTATTACGCGTTAAAATAATAATAGGACGATTATTACGAATATGATAAAAAGGATGTGGCAGTTATTGTTTTACGTGACTTTAAATTTTGGAAAAAACCAAATAGAATTTCAAGTATCATGGTAGGTTATTCTTATAATTTACTACTTTCTGAGTTGCCGTACTGTGTTTTTTTTAATTTGCCGATATTTTCAGTCTTTGTTGTAGTTTGCCAGACTCTAAACCTATAGCAACTCTAGAAATTGGTCAGTGCTGCCATAATGACTACGAAAAAAAAACAGTAATAGCGAAAGGACAATTTAATCCTTGGTTAATTGACTTGGTTTATCTATTATTTCAGTGTCGGTCGTCGCGACAGTACTCAGTAGGTAGAGAATTAGCATAGATGCAAAAATAAGGATTTCTTTCAAGAATAATGATAAGTTGTAAGTTAAAGATAAGTTGTTTGTTTATTTTAGTTAACAATCAAAACTTTTTAGCTTTGTAAAGAAATAAAATTATTTTAGATAACTGTAATTTGTTATAAGTAGTATTTAACAAAAATAACTAATTGTCTAGCAACTAGCAGTATTGTCCGATATTATTGAATTCATATAATATTATGACGTCACAGCTTCAATCATATATATTTTCCACTAGAACGTAGGCGTCAGGTTCTCTTCGCAAAATGTATCAATATTAAAGCTTTCATTGTGATCTTAAAGCTCGAAGCTGTCTTAACGATTTATCAACAAAAATCGATCCATCTGACGTGACATTTTATACACGTGCCAGTATTTTATACAGCAAAATGATATGGAAATTTACAAGGAGTGATATGAAGTTATGGAGATTGTACTAATAGATATGTACTTAAAACGATATATTATATGTCAATTAATGACAAATCGATATAATTAAAGTATAAATGCTCGTTACAATGTCTTTTTCGTTGAATCGCTTTGCTCTGGCAGCATTGCCTGTTGGTTAAAAAAATATAGTCACAGGTAAGACTCAATCACGACACGTACTGCAACAATGGTAAGCCCTTATCTATACAATAAGCGTTGCATACGAATATCGTTTTTACGAACCTTTAGCTATCGTCAAAGAATCAGCTGATAACTGATTCAATTGTGGCTGTGATCATAAGGATCAAACTCTACCGCCAAGAATAAAAAAGCTGGGTTCGGTTAATGGTGAGGATAGCTTTTGTATAGGTAGACTTTAAGGACGCAGGTTTTTATTAGTGATGAGTCGAAAATTAGTAAAGACAAAAGAAGCTCTTCGTCCAAAACAAAATACTGGTCTGAAAACACGCATTTTAAATCTTCCAAAGTAAAAGCTGCCTACATTTCATCTGTCTTTTCTGTATTAGGCGTAAACTAGATACTTTACTTACTTTATATAGATTAGCTGTAACTAATTCTGTTTTATTACAAAATACACTTTACAACATTTGTTGAGTTGATATTACGCGACTAATTCTTTTGAAAATCATTTCCAGTAATTAATTTTGACCGAAGAAACTACCAAGAAGTGTAGTTGTGCACAAAATATTGTGCATAACTTGTTAGAGATGGAGCCACTATTGTAATTTTTATATTATGAAAATACCAAGTTTTTAAATAATCTTTGGTCAGTTATGAACAATGTTGTCAGAGCTGTAAAGATACGGACACTGCCTTACTGGAACAGCAGAAAGACCGTTTAAAAGCACCTTTAACGCGTTGGATTGTTTTAGTTAATGGTCGGCTTCGTCTGGTTTTCCATTGGTGTATTGAGGGGGCGCGTTGGAGACTTGGTTTTGATCCTCCGTCATGACCGATACAAGTTCTTCGACAGCTCGACCCAAGTCATCTGAAAAATAACATTAATTTATTAGTCAACGTATTTAAAAATTATGTTTAAAAACGCTGTTTATGTTATTACACATATAATTATTCTAAATTATACAATCGTTAACTGACTCCAATAATAAAAGTACCTAAATCCTTCCTAACAAAATTACAAAATATATCCATTGTTAAATATTTTAACTAACAAAAATGTGTACATTTTATTTGTTAAAGTAAATTAGTATTAGGTAATTTACGACATTCAAATATGGATGTTTCTAATTTTGATAAACGTTTACAAAAGGTACCTATTGTTAAATTATAATGTAAATATTAAAAAAAAACTGTTCTGTGATCGGAAGACTAATAAAATAATTGAGATATGCCGTTGTTTCGGCTTCTTTTTTCTATAACTGTGTAACTTAAAGTTAAAATAATTTATTATATATTACCTCATGGTATACGTCCTGTCAAGATAGCAGTAAACACAATTTTGTTTTTAATTTTTGCACATTGACTGCTATTTACATTTTTTTTATTACATTACGAATTCGTTGATTCTCGAATATTATTCATTTTCACATTGTATTACATGAACATTAAAGTCATCGTCGTATTATGTCCTAATGGAAAAATATATAAATACAAATTATTTATACCCATGAAAAAGAGATGACATCTAAGAAGCTAAAAATGGAACTACAGCCAGTTTCACTTAAAAATGTTCTTAAAACATGCGCGATCAACACAATGCGCCTGTCTTGTCTAACAATAATCACCTAGGGGCTTACCATAAGCTCTTAAAACAGTATAATTTCAATAATACTAATTGCCAGTCGAGAAAGACAACCTTGTGACGTATATCATGAAGTTGCTTATAAAGACGGACATTTAATAAGATGGAAATAATACTGTTAAAAGCGTTCATGGTAGGGCCCCTGTTACTTATTAAGTACACCATATGAATTAAGATTTTCAAAATTTAAATTATATTACTCTTTACATTTTTAAAATAAATAAAACGTATGTTAAATGCTAGCAGTAGTTTAGGGCATTACCATGTTGAGATTTACTCTAAGGCCCTAAACATAGACACTAGAGTTGTGATAAAGAAAATATTATCTTTCCGATTTAAAAGTTAATTAAAACAACTAATTTTTTTTTCGATTTAATAAGATCGATTCAAAATTTGTTTTTATAATTTTCAGATAGAAACAAGATTGTCTGGGATTAGTTAAGTGCCCGGTTGGCGATAGGTTTCTCACTTATTACATTGTGGGACTAAATTACCTTCCGCTAATAGTGGGTGGCCTGGCTATAGTTCTGCTTATATATACGCGTCAACAAACTTTCACTAGTTTTTGGATGAATAATTTTTGAGAATTCGTCAACGTTTAAAAATGATGAAACATTTCAAGACTTGTTACTATTTAGGTACACACTCATGCAACATACATGCTTAAAAAAATAACAATGTTGCACTACTTTGATAATACGCAATAAAAATAAATGTTGAAAACTTAAATTGGCAAAAAAGTTGTATTTACATATATTTATTACAAAGCGTAAAACAATAACACTATTATCGTAGAACACACTCTTTTTCCTGCTTATAACAATAACTGCTCAACCTTTATTTAATTCTTCATGAAAAGTAAGTTCTCGAAGTCTTGTTTATAAAATGTGTTCTAAACGAAAATTAAAAAACTACGACATTTTCAAAAATCTTTGTAACAAAAGTGGACACGACTGAATATCGTAAACTTTTTTATTGACATTTGAAAAGCGATTATACGAAAAAGCCATGTCTAATATTAATCAATCTAATAATACTTTAGAAATCTAAAAAAAATCGATTTATATTTTTTAGATAGATTTATTTTTAAATTTGATAACATTTCAGCAAGCTTAGAAAAATTGCCTTTCTAGAAACGCTAAAGTTAAAAAATTGTATGGAAAGAATGCTATATCACGTGATATAAACAAACAAATAGAGAATTCGTAGTCAAATACACGCGTTTGTCGTAGCGTTCAAATTGATAGAATGAAATGATTCATTTCCAATGTCAAATGATAAATCTAGCCAAGTCACTTATTTTGGCTTACGTTAACGGCTGTAAGCGTCGAATGCTAACGATCGTCAGACGAAAGATGAAACACAGAAGGAAACGTTTAAAAATGGCGTCTATTTCGTTATAGCTGTATCCAAACTTCAGATAAAGCGGTGACTACTGTTTAACTAACTAAATTAACTTCTACTATTATAAATGCAATAAAGTGTTGCCATAAGCTTGTAATAATGAGAAAATATTACACAACTATTATTACATAACTAACAGTATTAACAAACAATTTTTTGTGACCCGAAGTTGACTAAACAAAGTTATTTTCCTGGATTTTGGATTGGCAGAACCGAATGTTTAGAAGGTTGAGTTGAGGTTGAGCAGTCAGCAGTTAGTTAGCAGGGCGGGCTGACCTGCGCAGTGCATGAGCGAGTGGACGGCGTGCGGCGGCGGCGGTGGACGCTCTTCCCGCTCGCGCTCCCCGCGCCCACCATCTTACACACGCACAGTGCACACGTTAATGTTACACACTGACCTTTGCGCACTCACCGTCTTTCCGATCGTTTCTCTTAGTTAAACTAAACTTAATTAACTAAATCTTAGTAGACCCAAGTAGGTTGCGAAGGGTTCAGTTGTTGGCAAACTTCTAGAGCATTTTGTAATTGAGCAGAATAAAGTTCTATACGTCATGTTCTAACAAACACATAGCTTTCTATTATCCAAGGAAATTCTTTAAAATTTATTTTCTAGTTATTGTTTTCTGAGTGTGTACATAGTAAACTGTTACCTGAATTATTCAATCTAAATCACAAGCTAAATAGTAAATATACAAATAATTATAAGTTACCTATCGCAAATGAAGCTCCTTTAAAATTGCTTCATGTAGAAGTAATTATGTTCTTAATTTATAGAATTGTGAGAATGTCTCTATCGTGAAGTTGGATTGCTTTGTTTTATTTACAAAGTGCCTGTGTGAATTACTTTCTTGGTTGACCTACTTGGATTACGCTTGACACTCTAACGGCATATCACTTCTACCCATTGTTAACTTGGAAATATGTTGCGCCCTTAATCTTTTCTAAATTTAATTTACTGTTGGTGTCTTAAGGAGATAGTATACTTTCACTATACTTTCAGCAATTTTACGTCAAAGCTCTCCATGATTTGTACTTGT
>NJDD01005781.1:21106-32921 GCA_002245505.1 Calephelis nemesis
GAGCAGACAGACGTTTCTGTCCTAAATACCTTTAATATTATTTTTTTTATACAAAATTCTAATGAAAATGGTGTACGTGACAAAAAAAAATAACTAGGAAAATTTGGTCCATCCGTTCTCACGTGATTTGATGACAGGAAATGGGGATTTTTTCGTAAGATAAATAAAATTTAAAAGAGATTTGGCGAATAATATTAAACATCAGAGTTTTACTTACTGCATAATGCTTTTTGCACTGTCCTAAGTTTGAGCGCCGTCCTGTAGGCTGAGAATCGAACTTCATTAAGGTCGGCGAGTGAGTTCATAAGCTCGATCATTTTGGGGTGATCCCAGTGCGTGGTTTCTAATTCGTGGCTGGAAAATTGTACAATTACCTGTGTTTAACAAACAACTCTCGGAAGCAACAACAGCCACAATAATTAGAAGAAAACAGGTTATTGAGGCTACTAACGTCTATGATAACTGTTTGACTGGATTGGATGAGGCTATTAGTACTCATGATAAGTTTTACCATTAGCTAATTCTATGTCATGTTGTGGATGCCTAAAATAGGCTAATTTACACCATTACTAAATTTGTGGATTACAAATGAGTGTAGGTACCTATACAAAAGGCCACTCGTAATCTAAATGGTTGTGAAAATCTCTTCTTTACTTTGAACAATCTGTCTTAAAAAAACTCATTAAACCCCAGTAGGTCCAGCCTATGTAAAATGGTAGATCATTTAATAAATGGAAAGCTGTTCAGATATCATTATGTGATTTCTATTACCAATAGGCCCTGCATGAAGATTGGATGGAGGAAGAAATATATTTATAAATAAAAAAGCACTATAAACTATAATCTATGGGGTTGTACATCTGTGGCATTCCAACCAAGTAAGCAGCAGAGTTTGATAACGTATTTATAGGCTGGGATGGTTAAAGTCTCCAAACTATGTATTTTAATTAATAAATAAAAATAATAATTCGCACGACAATTAAAAATCTCACTTTATGTAGTAGGGCACGTTGGCAGGAGTGACTGCCCTCTCCCAGGGAGGTTTGACAGAGCCAGCAAGGAAACTCTGCGCAGCACCAGCCCCTCCATCTCTAGCTACACCTGCTAGTTGTTTAGCTCGCTCTTCCCCGCCGGCGCTGAGAGCGGACACCCTGAAAGTTCAGAAAGATTTATAAACATGTATTAATCAGACATTCAGTTTATTTTTATCACTGAAATATTTTGATTCTCGGCTTCTTTAATGAAACAAAATTAAGCATACGATACAAAACAACGAAAAGGCAGACGATGTTTTGGTTACAGGCAATCGTTTCCAATAGTTGCAAAAGATACAACGGTCAAGTCATGATTTTGTATCCCTGGCGATAGAACTTATCGCTGTTCGCGACAGTTTTAAAATTGACCATATCACGTTGGTATCAATGCTTGTTGTTGAATGGTAACCAAGTACGAGTAGTTGTATAGTATTTCACTGATAGGTTTTCGGCACTTTAGGTATAATAATTAGTTTATTGTTTTTAAGCACATTAATTGTGAATTATGTGATAAAAAGAAAGACGTGCAACATAGTTTGGTAGAGTGCGTCCGTAATGCAGCCAAAAGAGAACAATTATTTTCCTTTTATAAATAAAATAATAAAGAAATAGGTATGTATAATAACAGTGTTAACAGTATAATAGCCCTCATCGGGGCTGCGCTGCAACACTATACACATTCCTATATAATATTTATAAACATATATGTAAATATATGTTAGTTTTAAGTTAGGACAAAATTATATAAGATTGTCATCTTCAATATGTAAAAAATCTGTTACATACAGATTAAATACAGAAAAAATAAATGAAGAAACTAAATGAATAGTTGTACGTACCTGGTATTCAAATCCTCAAGCCGAGCTAACAAATGTTCTGGTAGCTGTATATTGTCTCTCGCCATAGCCTGGGCTTGGCCTCTGAGTTCATCCACCAGCCGTTTAAGTGGGGGCAGCTGTGCCCTAGCACGGGAGACCGCATCCAGCTGTGCTCTGGCATCTCTGGCGTCACCTGGAGCGCGCCAAGTCGCTCTCGCTGCTTCTGAGGTTTGGACACGAGATGCCAGCTCATCCAGGGATGTTGTGAATGTTCTGACGCGCTATAAGAGAAACAACCGTGTTAGTATTTAGTACACAGGAAAGAACATGCAACTCATATCTAGTTTATCTTCAATCTGGAACCCAAATTTGGTTTTCAGCTAACTGTAGGGTAAATAATTTTTATAGTACCTAACCATACAAAATATCTCGGTTCAGCTAACACGCATTACATAAACCATACACAGTATTTAACCAGAATTAACGCAAAATATTAAAATATCAAAATGTCTCATGTAGAAGTCAAAGGCCTAAAAGGTGTTCTTGTTCTTGTGTTATGAAATATTTGTATTTTGAGTTACTTTTATAGAAATTAAAAAGTATTCAGGTTAAGGAATAAAGAGAGTAGGTATATATCTAATCAGGAAACTTCGCCATCATGGAATTAAAAATAAGCCACTTGATCTTCTGATTTCTTATTTGAGCGGGATAGCTCGCTCGATCTACAGGTTCTGCTACTACCATGGGTGTCCTCCAGGGCTCCGTTCTGTGTCCATTTTGTTCCTCATATCAAAATTACTTGTCTTAATACGTAAGGGACAACACAAACAGTATTGTTCGCGGATGACACTTCACTATTATTTAAAGTGTTAAGTCGTTTCCTCTGTCCCTGTGTCTAAAACTACGCAACGGATTTAGATGCATTTTTTTTAAATAGATAAAGTGATGGAAGAGTAAGGTTTATATGTATATTTCATAACCGTGCGAAGCCGGGGCGGGTTGCTAGTGTGATATATTTTTGTAAATTAGATTTATGAGAAAAAAGACAAGCCCGCTGAGTTTCTTTCGCCGGATCTTCTCAGTGAGAGGCCACGTTCCGATCCGTGTCACAAGAATCTTTGTATAGATCCACGTGAATAAAATATATTTGAATTGAATTATTATGACTACATAATATGTTTACGAATCCATAAGTCCACCATTACGTGTTCCCGTGACCCTGCCGCAAGGTTGCAGCCTCGCCTGATGTATCCTGTTACCACTTACAAGTGTGTGTTACAAAAGACCGTGGCGGGAGGTGAGTGACGCGTATCAAGTGTCAATGTACAGAAGAAAATATGACATGAGAAGCAGGACATCTATCTATATAGAGGTTTTTAGTGTAGTTGGTTGATTTAATGCTTATTGTGGGAAATATTCACTAAATGGACTGACGACTTGTCACGTTTTTATAATTACTTTTTTTAACTGTTAACGTTTATTAGTTCAAAATTTTCCGAGATCTTTCGAATAATACAAATTTTTTTGATTGTAATTTGTAAATTACATAAAAAATTACATTTTCGGACTAAAAGAATCGCTTTGTTTAACTTACCAAGGGCCACTTGCACGGTCCTGGGTTAAGTATTTAACACTGAGTTAGCGTCTGACTAGGGTTAAATCACCTTATATTTGACAGTTTAACTCATCATTAAATGTAACCCGGGAATGTGCAAGTGGTTCTTAGAGTTACTTGCGCGTCCCTGGGTTAAATATTTAACTCTGACCTAACTTCTAACTAGGGTACAATAATTTTATATTTGACAATTGAACTCATTATTAAAATTATGCACAGGAAAGTGCAAGCGCCTCCTAAATTTGTAAAAAGGTATATGTTACCTGAATAACTTAGTATCGAGGACAACAAAATAAAAGGTAATTATCAAAAGGCCATATAGGAATTCGACTAAGATTTATAAAGTACATAAGAATTAAAACACTTTGACAAAAAAAAAGCAACCGCTACAATTGTCTCAATTTTAATAGATAGAAAAAAAGGTAGATAAACTACAGTCGTTAATGTATCTACAAGCAAAATCTCGAGGAGAATTATGTTTAGAAGACCACATGAATAAATAAAAGGTAATTAGCAAAATCCTTGATGTATCCGTATAGGATGGTCCCCCGACGCGGTTCGGTAAGGATACAACATCTTTACAATTGCTTATCACGTAGCCATTACCGCAGTAATCGGCGATACCGCATACGTTACCGACCCACACATACAGACACTGGAAGTAACCATAAATAATTGTAATATATAAGTTTTGTTAATATTTATAATTACAAGATGATCTGAAAGGATCAATATTTTATGTATCTCATCTTTTGCAAAATCTGTAAAATCCGTGTAAGATAGATTAAATTTCCGATAGCATTGTTTTTGAATTTGCCGAAAGCTCTTTCAATTGAATGTTATTATAGTAATAAAACAATAAATATCACTTGACAAGTTACACAAATTTAATGCGACCCCAAAGTAAGCAAATTACATGTTTGTGCTATGGGTGTTAGTATCTTCACGCCCATATCCCCGTAGAGGTAGGCAGAGGCACAACCAGGGCACCCACGACTAGCCGAAGACACTAAGTCCCACAATGTGATAGGTGGCAAGCCTATCGCCAACCGGGCACATTTCCAATCCCGACCAACATTTTTTTTATTAGAAAATTGGAAAAATCAAATTCTCTTTATGTTGGCCGACCCGGGATTCGAACCCGGGACCTCATGCAGTTAAGTCCAACAACTGAACCGCTACACCACAGAGGCGTGGGTGTTAGCCAACGATTCTAATAACCAAAATAAATTTAATAACCATCCAGATCCGGAATTGCAGATATCTAAATGTTCGTCACACAATGTCTTCGTCGAGAATCGAATCTGAGCTGATAGAGTTAGGCGACTACTCTAGCCCCTCAATCAACGAGGCAATGGTATGTATTATTTTAAACTAGCAGTTATTAAATTAAATCTTCTTCGATCCACGTCTTTTTCTAATGTCTAGGCAACGCACACTTTTGTGTCAACGTCGTCTAAAAAAGTTCTCTCTTGCACTCGAGCTTAAGTTTAGTACTAGTAGTATACTAACTTGTATATTTATGTGATTTTTACCATGTCAGAACCCGCTAGTTTGTTTGGCGTCTGATACTACAGTTACATCTAGTAATTTAACTCGGTGGTACCTCCTTAAAATTCAGAGTCAGGACGCGTGTAATGGATTGCGTGTCTTCGAACTTTGCTCAATTTATTATGAAATTTAATCCCCTGCGATATGGTCGAGTTCGGGGTGACCCGACCCTCAGTTCACCTTATCATGCAGTCCCTATTCCCAGAGCATTAGAATAATATCATTTAGGGAAATTCTCGAGCAGGGAGATTTGGTTTTCTTGTGTTAGAGAAAGCAATTTTTGCTAGACAAACCAAGGCTGCTTGTACATTAAGATTGGTAATGGGGCTTCGCCGAGAAATAAAAGATTGGTGGGAATTTCCACTAAACCAATTTTAAGTTATCGCTATCTTCCGTCAACGGTAGTAATAGAAGGAGACAAAACCATTTTTGACGTTGCTAGATTAGTTTGTAAATTATATTTCTACAGATTTTTTATCTATTTCTCAAAAAACGTTTATTAAAAACGTCATGAGCTGACATGGCGGGACTAATCTGACGTATCTAAAATCTATTATATTTGTTTCACTGGATAAATGTAGCTTAAACTTAAAATAAGTATAGTTGGTGCTCAGCGGGATTGCCGCTAACATTTAAATCAAAATCTATATGTTATATTAAGTAAATATATTATTTAAGTTTAGGGTAGTGACCCTTAACATTGTTACGGTGCTTTTGAATCATTAATTTAAACTCGTCGTTGGTCGAGACTTAGATACCTACTAAGTCCACCAAGCAATCGCGAGTTCTGGATATTTCAACCTGCAGAACAAGCCGTGGATGGTCGTAGACCTAAGTTGACAATCAAGAATTTAAGACTTTTAAGGAAGCAGTTCCGTCACAAACCATGTCAGACTTAGCTACACTCTGCGGTGATAGTAATAAAACTGTTTAATCCGTTTGAAGCAAATTGGTAAGATTGAAAAAGGTTGAAAGGTGGGTTCTTTACGAATTGAGTGGAGTAAACCGGCAAACGATAGTTATTGTCAGGAGAAGAGAAATCATATGAAGATAAAAACTGGGAAAATTGCAGGAAAAGTTAAAAAACCACACTTCAATTTTGTCCATACAAAGTGTTAGTAGCTATTAATATTAAGCGATACAAAGTTCGCAGGATTGGCTAGTTTAAAATAAAAAAGTCTATCAGTGATGCGAAAGATAAATAAGTCAAATTTGAATTAAAAAAAATTACGAAAAATATCAAACTGGAATGTTAGGAGCAGAAAAACTGCAAAGAACAAAAGACCAGTTTTGATTAGCACGTCGTCGTCGAGTTACATGAATGTTTATTATTAAACTAATTTATTTGAAAACCTTTGATTGCGTATTGAAGTCCTTTGGGGCTTGATATTTAAAAAAAAGTAGCTCAAGTTTGAACTCAGGTCTTAAGATATAGCATAATATATAACTTTAGTAAGGATCGATTCAGCGTTTTAGCCGTGTAAGCGGGGCAGGGAAATTTCTATGAGACCATATTCCAATAGCAGGCGACAGTTTTTTTGCAGTTCTACGGCACTTATGTAATGATGTCTATTTCTTTCGGCTTAATGTCATTGCTTGCTACTGGACTTCGGTAAACTTGCTAAGCTGAAATAAGCTTCTAGCCCAATAAAAATAAAAACAAATTATCTATCCAAGTGTCTCACTTGACCTATATTCAAGGAACATTTCCTCAAACACCGTAGCCTTCATTATAAAGTTAAATGTCTGTATTTGGTTGAGTTCCTGAGATCCACGACACAGATACACAGTCGGTATGTCACGACAATGCCGTTACACCAAACATGTTTCTAGACTAAGTTTAGTTTATATACTAATGTGATTTCTATTACCTGATTAAACAAAGAAGAATCTATTAACAAACCATCGACATGTAGGTGTCGGTGATGACTAATTTTCATTATTTTTTTTTCTTTAGAAAGATTTAAGATGTTTGTTAAGACGAATTTATATTATAAATATAAATTATACTAATACTATATTAATACTTTATATTACTAGCAGCCCGCGCCGGTTTCACACGGTGATGAAATTTACATATAAACCTTCCTCTTTAATCACTTTATCTACTAAAAAAACCGCATCAAAATTTGGAGAAGCGAGTTTGTTTTATACTATGTAGTGATATCCCTAAAGATATACACACATTCAGAGTAATTGAAGAAAGAGTTTCGTTTGTCGCAAAACGAATTATGTAGTTGCCTAAAATTTAAATTGAAATCTACAATAGAGAACTACCTACACTACACTTACTACCCACAATTACAAATGGTGTTTCACCCATTGCCGAGGAAGGAAACTAAAATAATAAATCACTAAAATTTCATATTAAATTCTGAGAGTATATTCAAATAGTTCAAATAAATTAAACTTTACCACAGTTTGACGTTCGAACACAGCTTCATCTGCGGCGTTGGTACCAGAGGCAGAGTTCCTATCGGTGCGGAGATCTCACGGTCGGGTGTAACTGTTATCCGGACCGGTTATTATTGTATCCGGGATGAAGGATATGAGTGTGCTTTAGTTTTTATGATACCTTCTTGAAATATTAATTACGAAACAAAAAAATCAACGTTGAGTGTGTGTGAGTCATTTTAATGTGTTTCTTCTTCTACTCACACAGTGTTTATAAAATCACAATTATTTAAATATACTAGTGGTCGCCCGTTGGTCGAAATTCGAACATAATAAATTTTAATATGTTGTTGATAAGAACGCCATCTTCATTTCACAAGACCAATTACTTTGTTTCCAAATTTTTAGTTCGCCATCTACGATCTTTTATCGTTATTACAAAATATTTGTTTGTGTGTATCAAGGGCATGGTAGTGTGGGTAATGTTTTATTTATTGATTTAATGTACTTTATAAGCATTATTATTGAAAAACATTAGCGTTTTGCACTTCTCCTACACATAAACAATAAGTGTGCCAAATTTTTTGTTCCTACGTCCGCGCAATTTTCGTAAAAAGGGGTCCTGTGATTCCTAACCACACAGTAAAACCGGGAAAATCATAGCCTCTGTCTTGTGTCTATTTTGATTGTTATACCAGACAACAGATTTTAAACAGTTTTGATTACGAGTTTTTTTTTTAACTTTCCAACATATCATGTCCTAATGAAAATCGAGGAACCTGATGGTTTTCGGAAAAGACGAAGCCAAACGGATTTATTTGATGTTTTATTTTATGGTTTAGGTAGTGCTGGATCAAGTGATTGAAACTGCTTGCTTTGTCTTGGTGTGCTTTTAGCAGGAAGGTGGGTGTCTCCTTTCTACATCCACGATGTGTGTGTGGTGCAGGAAATAGTGTAAATAGAGCGTCAGGTATTCAATTTCAGAGTGAGGTTTCGAGTCAGGGTGTTGGACTTGCTTTGCAAAATTCTGCTCTTATACATTGTTGTACGGAAGCAATAGTTGGGTATGTCATGAAAAAGATGGGGGTAGGTTAAATGCGGTCGAAATGAGAGTGATAAGTAATATCTGTTGTGTAATGCTTGCTAACCGTATTCGTAAAAGTGAGACCCGAAAAAGAATTGACTTAAAAAAAATCAATTAAAAATCACATAGTTACACTCACAAAAATATTATGCTTTTTTCTTCTTCATTCATTAAACCTTTTACATTTGAGTTAATGTTAACCTGAATTACAGGACGCCAGAGTGAGAGGAAGTGCAAATAATGACGTTGAAAGATTGACAAAGCAGATATTATACAATGGACATGTGAATGGATGTAGGTAATATAAGTATGTAGGTAGATAGGAGACTTATAGGTTCATATTCCACAATCAAATCGCTTGGGTTTTATCTAAGGGTGGTGTCCGAAATCGTCATATTTTACACACTATCTACCAACCTAATAAGGGATTTAGGCGTGAAGATATGTAGATATGTGTGTACGACTTAATCAAAGCGTATAATGCTGGGGTATGTATGGTTGAGAAGTTACGCTTTTATAGACAATACAAAAACTAAAACCCATTCACAACCTCAAGCCGGGGACAGTAATGGCTGGTCCGGATAGCAGTTCCACTCAGGCGTGAGATCTCCCTGATAGGATCCTTGAGACTGAAAATAAAGCTGTGTTTGTCGAGAATTATACTCGCATTTTGTTCATTTGAATATGTATCTACTAAAGTTTTTTAAGTTATTTGAATATCTTGTCTTCAGATGTTTGAATTGTAGCCATGCCTTCATGATTGTAATAATTGCTTTAAATCGAATAACCTAATTAATTTCAAAGTTTCAAAAGAATATTTTACAGTTATAGCAACTGGTACCGCTGCGCAGGGACGTAAAAGGCACATAACAAGTAAAGGAAATAACGTCTTTGTCAGGAAAAATTGCAGCAGTTTGTCATGTGCTGCTTAGGAACCGTGGTCTAATTTAATTGACTAAACTTATTTTAGATGCATGCTATCTTTTTTAAATGAAATAAAAACAAACGAGATGGAACGTTTTAAACATAAAAGATTAGTCTGGACATGTCAAATTGTGGTGTTTTTAATCAACGTTTTCCGAGTGGTAAATTAAACGCCTGTAGAAATGACGTGTACAGTCTAAGTCGACAGCACTTAAAGTGTTTTGTCTCTTTCTATAACTTTTGTTGAAATAAGACAGTAATAACTTAAAATTAATTTAGTGACTGCGCAGAAAAAATACCACCAATGTGTAGGTAACCTACATTTTTAAATTTTTACCGAACTTTGTTGGCGAGGAGAATGCTCAAACCGATACATCGTTGAGATGGGTTTGACTGTTACTCTACAAGGTAAGCATCAAGAGCTCTCTCGCAGAATTTTGAATCTCGACTTGGTACTGTTTTCTGATTACTGAGCGGGCTGATTAGGAGGAGTTGTGACTCGCCGTTGGTTTGCCGTCGCCGATATTGCGGCTTTAAAAAAGTATTTTCATGATCGTATAAAAAGTAGGCACCTCGATACGATCTTGAAGATGCTTTAGTTGAGAACCACAACTAAGGCACACTCGACTAGCCGAAGACGCTAAATCATACAATGTGGACACATATCCAATCCCGGGAAACACTATTTTTTATTTGAAAGTTGAAAAAAGAAACATTTTTTATTTATTAAAGCAGTTCGATAACTCAGTTATTTTGTTAGAAGCGTCAACGGCAGCGGGGTTAAAATAGCTCCAATAAGGGCCACTTGCACGTTCCTGGTTTAAGTCTTTAACATTGAGTTAACGTCTAACTCGGGTTAAATCACCCTATGTTTGACAGTTTAACTCAGTGTCAAATGTAACCCGGGAATGTGCAAGTGGCCCTAAGTATTCATAATATTTTTAAACATGAGCTTAATTACAGAAAACATGTCAACAATGCGAGAAAAATCATGAACATAACGGACATTCATATAAAGTTATTTTCAAATAATCTCGAAACCTTTTTCGTGAATTGCAAAATATAATAACATGGCCGAAATAAGATTTCTATTTTCATATGGACCTTATCTGGCTCCCTCGACATCATATGTTTATTTTCTTGGGGGTTACGCGGTAATAACACGGTTTGATGATTTCCATTTTTGACGATTCACTTCATTTTTTGTTTCTGGCTACCTTGTCCCTAAGGTTTTCAAAATAAAACATTATTAAGGTGGCATTTTTCCATTCCCGATTACGGGTAGAAAGTGAAAAGTGTTTATTGCGAAGAATTTATTATTTGTGTACGACTGTATAGTAGTAGTAATTAAATTATGCGCTTCGGCTATATTCGTCAAGCTTCAAAAATCCGAATGTTATTTATTTATTTCTTTGACAGGTAAAAAAATAAAAAACAATATAATATATTTGTCTCCACAACCAAAAATCTTGTAAAGAGTTATTATATATATATAGAGTTGTTAATAAATTATACCAATAGTTGACCACCTCGTTGGTCGAGTGGCTAGCGTACAGGCCTAACTACATTGACCAACCGCGAGGCTCCGATTCGATTCCCGACGGGGGCAGGCATTTGTGTGATGAATATTAAGATGTCTGCATTTCCGGGTCTGGGTGTTTCTTAAATTTATTCTGGTATCTATTAAGGTATTTCTATGTATTAGTATCCTTGACTAACACCCATGACACAAGCATATAATTTGTTTACTTTGGGGTTAGATTCAATTAATTATTGTATATTAAGATTTAAAAAAATATTTAAACTATATAATTAACCAGTTTTACCCGAAACAACATAGTAGGTAAACTATTGGGCTTGTTTAATTCTTTTCGGCGTTTCTTTAAGTTGTATGTGTTTTTATGCAGTCACGTTTTTTATTTTTTATAAAAAAAATGTATTGATATTTTAAACGTATTCAAGAAGCGGTGTGTTTTTGTATAGGGTTTAAATGTATGCTTAAGAAAAAAGTTTTGACATTTCTAAACCCGGTTAACTTAAATACAATCTAAATAAATTATATAAGCACTTATAGTGCCCATAGTTATCGCATCTGTGGTCTAGGGGTTCAGTTGTTGGACTTGACTGCACGAGGTCTCGGGTTCGAACCCCGGGTCGTCCAACAAAAAGAAAATTGGATATTTCCAATTTTCTAATAAAAAAAAAACGTTGCTCGGGTTTGGATATGTGTCCGGTTGACGATAGGCTTACCACATATCACATTGAGGGACTTAGTGCCTTCGGCTAGTCATGGGTGCCCTGGTTGTGAATCTGCCTACCTCTTCGGGGATAAAGGAGTGAAGTAGTAGTGCATTAAACAAAAAAAGGTAGCACAAAAATTCGTTCTTATTTTTAA
>NJDD01005783.1:1937-21100 GCA_002245505.1 Calephelis nemesis
CCCCCCTTATAATCTTTTGAGGGTTAAAATTTAAAAAAAAAGTAATCCATTTTTGAACTCAAGTCTTTAGCTGCATCCCTATCAAATTTTGTATAAATTATTGGAGCGGATTAGCGGTGAAACCTTAACAGACAGACAAACATATTGACAAACTTTCGCTTTTATATTACTAAATAGAAGAATGGATTTAAAAAAACGCTGTTTAAATATTCATTATAAAATCTAAAACCGAATTTGAATGTAGCTGGCTGTTTGAATTCATAAAAGTGAAAAAAGTAAAGAATAAAATACTTAAATAAAAACTGTAAGAGATTTTATGATCAAGATTTATGTTAGCTCTAAATGATACTTCGATTAATATAAAATGTAATCAATCATTTTTACTGCGTTATAATGTCAGTAATTACTTTTAGTTGGCATAATAATTTTGTGAAATAAATTTGCTTTACAATATCTTTTAGCTGTTGCTGGGAACTAAAATCATTTAAATATAAAATTAGTAGGTATATTATAACCAAAATGTTGAAACTATTTGTTTATACTTTACGAGCTGTTTACCCATGACTCCGTCAGTATAGTTTTCGTACAAAATTTCATCCCAAATTATAGTCTTTTGGATGTTGGTTTTTATAAAAAGTAACCTATGTTTGAACCTCTAATTTTATTCTTATAAATTTCATCAAAATCGTTCTAACGGTTGAGACATGAAGGCGTAACAGACAGATTCATAATATTAGTATGGATTGTGCCATGTGAATACAAACATGCAATTCCTCATTACAAAAGAAATATGACCGGGAAAAACATGAAATTTCAAAAAAAGTAAAAATGAAGCTATCGCTCAATTATTATAGGTAAGAAGTTGTTTTTCTAATAAACGAAAACAAAGGAAACTATTAATTTTAAGGGCATTTAAAGTGATATTTCTGATTATTTTTTTCACCAACACGCGTTGATAAAACTTACCGCCGTACCACTAATAAATTTAAACGTTTGTTTAATTAAGCACCGTCTAAAAATGTCATCCAACGAATATCATGCTATTAATCCAATTTATGACAGTGTTTTTTAAAACATGTGTTTAACTAAGGTTTATGTTTTTTGTAATTAAACAGGTTACGTTTTAAATTAAAATGTCTACGTGTTAATAGCAATGTTGTCAATTTTTTTGCGATTCATAAATAGTGTCGTGCCGTTATCGGAAAACATTATCAAAATTTATAACCGATTTTTACAAGTTACGCTGGAAAATCGGAACATGTGTATTTAGAACAAATAAATACACAATGAATATAACTCATAACTGTAGGTTAATATATGACATTAAAGCTTCGTATTCATTTAATTTAAAAGTCTTATTTTTTACCTAACAAAACAAACACGCTATCTACTATTTTTTGTGGCAAGAGATAGCCAACAACTATGTGGCTCTCGTGATGGTAAGAGATGACGGCAGCGTATAGTCACCATATATATTGTAAGATCATCTGTGCGTGGCGGGGGCAAGTTGCTGCACAGCACTCTAAAATCAGTGGTCTTGTTGGTATTGAGCCACTTCGCCTTTGCTCAGATATACGACCGTACATATGGCATGTCTACACGGAGGATCCCGACAAACACATTAAAATATCAAATTTATGCTTATCTAAACTTTCTTTAGCAAAATAACTAGAACATATAACGATTTAAAATAAGTCTTAGTCATAAGTTTCACGTATTCGGGGTAAGGCTATTTTACTCAGAGGACCCAAACCGACACGGGAGAAATATATGGGTATTTATATTCATGTAATAGTATCCTTGTTAAGCACCAATAAGACAAGATAATTAAAGCCATTCGTGCAAAATTGTTCCCAAACCATTCCAAAATATCAAAAATAATATTCAAGTTTTCACTTCTGCTGCCACTCCCGGAGTGCAACCCGTCTTGTTTTTATTTGAAACATGACGTATTATAGTAAAACAATAATGCAACAGAACTTTACAGAAAATAATGCACACAACAGGCACAACGGATGCATTTGAACATTTCAATAGATTGCAAGACGAAAGTTAACATAATTTATAATTCAGTATATTGCAAAAAAAAAACGACTTTGATTTCAATAATATAATCTCGCCTAAGTGCTCCTAAAATATTTTCCTCGATTTCCATTCGATTCCATCAAGAAGACCCAGACTTTCTTGGCAATGGGACCACCTCGGAAGTACGCTATCTTAAATTTTAAAAAAAAGTGTCTTTGAAATAACGTTTTTTTTTTCGATGTCAGTAAAAGTGGCTAGTAAATTTAGGGTTGTAGTATCAAACAAATTTAGGTTTTCTATTCTTTGTAAAAACTACAAAAATTTACGTTTTAAAAAAATCGGTATCATAGGACAGCACTACAAAAAGACACTGGTATCATTATTTGCAAAGTTGTCATTTATGTCTGCTAATTCAGTCTCTGAAATTAAAAAACAGGCTATAATTATATATATTACATAATATATATAATATGAAATTTTATATAAAGAATTCCTAATTTAATAAAATATATTAAATTAGGAGTTTTAGCATAACCTTTTTTCTTAATCATAATATTACATAGAAAAGACGCTTTAAAATAATATATAGCTATATAAAAAAAATATTCTGTACGTAATACAATTATTTATGTACGTAGTTATGCCATGTTTTTTTTAATTAAAAGAAATTTTAAATTGAAACTGTTTGAAATTCATTCAAAGCCTAAAAAAAATTAAAAATATTGAAATATGAAGCCGATGCCCTATAGAAACTAAAATCACAAACCCGTCGGCTGCCATCGTAGTTGTTATATACGTAATAGTTGAATACAGTCATTATTTTGATGGGGTGAGTTATAAATGCGGGGGATGTTGTATTTCCTCACAATTATGACAACCTAGTATCAGGGGTCACAAACTAACGGTAACCAGTGATTGGTAACATCGTAAATTTAAACTAACTTTAATTTTAGCTGGATATTGCTTTTTTAGAAATACCTAGCGACTAGGATATTTTCCATGGATATTTCTGCAAAACTGTCATAAGCAAAAAATTTTACTTTTTGAAATTGTAAATTCTATGTACTTCTTTTATCGAAGATCTTGTGTCATTGCTTAAATAAAAATTCTTACAGTTATGTACATTTTTAAACCAACCACCATCTAGTGAGCAAACGAGCGAGCAAGCGAAGGTTTAAAGACAGTCTTTAAATAAAGACCTCACCTCTACCTTAATATGTACCGGGATAGATCATAATGAAATATTATTTTATTACAATTTTTTTATTTTTTTTATGGCAAACAAGCAAACGGATTTCCTGATGGTAAGAAATTCACGTTGCCTAGAGACACCATATGTGGTAATGGTGCGTTGCCAACCTGAGGCCGGGATGTTAGACCTCGAGCAAAAGTAAGTTTATCGGCTATCTTACCCTTCGAACCGGAACTCGTCAACGGCAAGCACTGACGTTATGTCAGCAGGAATAGGCAAGGCCCGGTGGTACCAATCCAGGCGAGTCGCTGCGAAACTCTACCACCTAGTCAGATGTCACTGCGTTAGTGACGGTAAGCCTATGCTCGCCTTTTACGAGCTGCCAGGCAAGAAGGCAGATGGTCTATCTATTCTGCAAAGAAGCCCGGACTAAGACGGGGAAAGTAAAGTGTTTTGTGATAAATGTTATAGGTCTTAAAATTTAATTAGTACCAAAATTCACTTTTGAACGTCGTAAAACAAAATCTTTTTACGAACGTCGCAGAAAAATAAACTTTTTGTCAAGAACATTTTTCTCGAAAGTTTAATCTTTTCAGTTCTACGAATGTTGCAAAAACTATTTCTTAAATTCCATGACAGTTATAAATTTATATATATAAACCTTTATAATAGAAAATCTTGAAACATGTCCGAATTTCCTCTCGGAGGTCGATCATACTAGGATATTATAAACAACAGAATATAAGGCTTAAATTTTGCCTGTACCACGAAATATCTTCATACTCTCTATAAATAACCTTGCTAAATAAAATAACCCGATTTTTAAGGGTTATTACAAACATATAATATAATGTGTCATAGTACGAAACCCCTTCAGTGTAAAAAATAGGACATGTACTTGAAAGATTGTTAATAGGTAACCGACACTTTCACATATTTTTTTATAGAAAAGCGTACTACAAATATTTATTAGTTATGTCTATATATGTCCCAAGCAAACACCATTTTATTAACCAATTTTGAAAAAAGGAGAAGGCTAATATGTTCAACTCCTATATTTTTTATGTATGTTAATCGATTTCTCCGCCATTTCTGGACCGATTTTGAAAATTCTTTTCGTATTTGAAAGAGCGTCATCATGAGGTGATCACCATGTCTAAGTCTGCTAATGAAATCCCAGGATAATAAAAAAAATACTTACGTTTCTGATAGCTTTGTAATTAAAATCAAAGTCGGTTTCTTGTTGTTTTACTGCGCTAAAATTATGGTTTTCTTCTTCTTCTTTTATAAATATGGCTTTCGATCGTTTTTCACGATTACTTTGCCAATGTTAAGTTAGTTAATTCTTCACTATGTGCAAAGTCTGTCAGGTCAGGTAAAATGTTGGCTTCGTTACTCAAGCTCACCTAGTGAGATTTGACGGCAGCGAGGAAATAGACGATACACTAGTTTCTTCATGATAATTTCATTTGTGCACTTTCACTAAACAAAATGAATCTAATTCCCACCTAAATTAATCAATTTCATTCAATATAAACACGAAATTTAATAATAATGAAAAAATTACGACCACCTTCATTCACGATGGCGCCAAAACTCTAAAATTATTTTAGGAAGGTACTAAGAGAATCTATATATAGAAGTCATAAAAATCAATCACAAATTACATATTTTAATAGTAGTGGGAAGTAAACAAAAAGAACTTTTTCTTGACTATAACAAGATGTTTAATGTATGTTATCAATTTTACGTGAAACCAGCAATGTTAAACTTCTAACGAAATGAATTAACATAAATGTAAAATCACAATCATAACCATTTGTTACTGATACTTAACAAAAACCAAAGTTTTGTGAGAGGATGGTGCCCAATATATTATATTGAATTAGAGCCTAGAGGTCACCAGATCCCCTCCTACGTCAATCGGTACAGGCACAGTATACCTATGTATTGTTACGAGTATAAAGAACAATATGTGCTTCGTAGGTAGTATCACATACCTAAACAAACAAAAATACAGTAAGTATTTTCACTCCCCTATTTTCGAAGAAATAGGCAAAATATTTAAAATTCTACTACTCATTTTTCCAGTCTATGCTACAAAAAAAATGTGTGCGTGTACTAGCGTACACTCGTAAGAAGTGAAGAAGTGAAACTTCTTAATGACGTTATTTTTCAAAAAATAATTTATTTATTTATTTAACACTTTATTGCACACAAAAAAAAAACAAAAATACACAAAATACACGAGAAGGTAAAAATGCACAAAAGGCGAGCTTATCTCTAATTAAAGAAATTTCTTCCAGCCAACCCAGAAAAAATGAAGCTGTGAAAATAAAATGGAAGGCATCGTGTACAAAAAAAAACAATTAACTATAGCTATACTTAGAACAAATAAATAAAATATAACAAACAAGTGTGTAAAAAATAAAACAGGTATAATTATAATTATTAAAATATGTTAGTATGATAAAATATGAGTATCTTATTGTGTCAACGATAAGTAATGTTCCTATATGCAATATAAGTAATTTACTATATGCAACTTTATAGAAATTGGTTAAATAAAGTTTATTGCCAATCCCTACTACGCTGGAGAAAGTATACTTCGAATCACGCGTGGTAGGGATAAGAACAAAGATGACGCGTAACGGAAAAATGTGACGCGTAACGAAAAAATGTTACACTAATTTTTTTTCCAACCCCGATAAAGAAGTTTCACTTCAAGAATGTGTTATATTTACTTATTTTCTAAATCAATGATGAATACATAATTTATTTTTCACACAAACTTCTACTTCTGTTAGATAGAAAACTACATTTGCAGAAATAATATAGCCTATTATAATTCCGAATATTTAGCCCAGATAACCCTGAAACTATTTTAGGTGTCCAAACTTAGTAATTTTTTGATATATGTCTCAAATGAGATAAAAATAACTGGGGAAAAAAAATCTTACTGCATTGGAAAAGCCGGAAAATTATGCCCTTTTAAAAGGTCCGTCGCTGTTTGGGGTACTAAAATTTGTTAAAAGGAAACAACGTTAGATTGATGAAGTGCTTTATTATTTTCAAAAATTTAGACTTAAGAATAGGTTATATCATTAGTACTTAATTATTAGAACTATTCAGTGTGGTATGCTACAAAACAGGACTTTCAAAACTCAGGTCGTCACACTTGCTCTCATCGCGTTTAAACACCTGCCAAGATTTATGGACAGCCAAATCCCAGCAGTGAGGGAACAACGGGTAATACCAAATTGTCAAAATGTTGTAAAATCCTATAAATATTTGGTATAAGATTGACCTGCGTGTTCAAATGTTTCTCTTCATTCCTTTCAAGTTATTTAAACACTTAACACTAAGTCAAAGAGTCCCTAAGTGTTATTATGTCTTTAATTTTTAAATTACAAAACTTACGTCTTGAAAAAAAATGCGGGAGAATCAGTAAAGGATGTCCTTTAATTCAAAAAATAATAAATGAAATCGGACTACGCGTCAATGTAAGCCCAGTTTACATATTGACTTTTACACCGATCCCACAGGTACCCCTTTAGTAAGCGGGGTAAAAAGTAACCTTATAGTCTTCCTCAAATATAAAATACCTACCGGCAAAGTTTATATGAACGGTCGAACAGTTGAATCAGACAGACAGACAAAAATAGAAAAAATCGTTTTTCTGGTAATTTTTAGTCTTCATATTTTTTAAAATTTTCAGTACAGAATTCACTTCCCGAGTTTATAACAAACAATCTTGGAGGGAATGTTGAAACGTATCCGAATTCCAATTCGGAGGTCGATCATACCAGGATGTTATAAACTCTAGGATCTTAACACTGTTAATGTGTGCTCATATGAAAACGCTTACGACCCTGTATAATATAAGGTAATAAAAACTATTAAAAGACGTGTAAATATGTTGCTAAACTTGAAATATCAAATGAGCCGATATATAGCCGAAGGATATACACCATCTACCTTCCTACCAGGCAGCTCGTAAAAGGCAAGCATAGGCTTACTGTCACGAACATCGTAACATCCTACTAGGTGGTAGAGTTTCACAGCGACTAGCCCGTAATGGTACCACCGCCTTACCTATTCCTGACACTATAACGTCCAATACTTGCTGTTGACGTCTTCCGGTTCGGAGGGTAAGGCAGCCTGCAAGCTTACTTTTGCTCGAGGCCTAACATCACGGCCTCAGGTTGGCAACGCACATTACCACATTACTATTGGTGTCTCTAGGCGGCGTGAATTTCTTACCATTAGGAAATCCGACTGCTGGTTTGCCTACCACTATCATAAAAAAAAATTGGTTTGACGTGTCTGTGCGATCGAGATAGATAGTAGCTACAAAACATGCAGGTTTTATAGGGGTGTACTAGGTATGTGGTAGATAGGCTACTGATATAAGTCGTATGGCCTGTACATCATAGGTTGCCACGCCATCACACATTTACCTTAAATTACTTCCTGCCTCTAAAGCATCGCGTCAGTTACCATTTTAGTTTGCACATGTGGTCAAGATCCTGCCATAATATCTAATAACGACGTATCAGTAACACTTATGCGGCCTATAGGCGACGATTGTCTCTTCTCATTAGGAACTCCGCTTAGTTAGGTTTTTTTTATATAACATTGGAAGGCAAACAGACAGGTGGATTTCCTGATGGTAAGAAATTCACGCCGCCTAGAGACACCAAAGGTGGTAATGGTGCGTTGCCAACCAAAGGCCGGGATGTTAGGCCTTGAGCAAAAGTACCTACAGGCTACCTTACCCTAAGAACCGGAACACGTCATGACGTTATGGCGGCAGGAATAGGTAAGGCGGTGGTACCAATCCGGGTACTACAAACTACAAAAAAGCCTATTAAAATACAATAATTAATAAATACACTATTTTCTTCGATCTGCCTGGGATTCCAGCATCTGATTCAGACTTGATGAGACCATCTCTAAAGAACGCTCTTGTAAATAAAAAAAAATATTAGGAAATATTTAATACCAACTGTACCGCTGAACTTCGTTCCACACGTTCTGTTTGTATGGGAAAAAATAAAATTTTGGTGTTCCTAGTTTCCTCGCAGTTTTTCCCTTTTTCTTATATCTTAAAGCTTTCCTGGACTTGAGTAAATAATTCAAAACCAAAACCAAATCGGTTAAGAAGTTTTCGAGTTTTAGTGAGACTAACGAACAGCAAATGTTTTTATCTTTTCTCTCTCTCTGAGCAACCGTTTTTATATACATAGATAAAAATATATTTAAGTGATCGATTCATATAGGTACGTAAAAAATATAGAAATCATACATATGCATCCTCCTTCTTTCCAAAAGGTTTATTTTTTTCAATATGGGTCCGGGTCCTCTGTTTGTGTCAGACTGAGCAACTGGCAAACAGCTCGCAAGATGCAAGTAAAGGCTAATGGGTCGCTGCAAACAAGACCACTAGTAGGAAGTGCTGTGCAGAAACTTGCCTAGGCAGGGTTTGACCGCCTTATTCCTACCGCCATAATTACAGCATCATGTTCCAGTAATAAGCAAAAAAAAATATTTTCATGATAAATGTTTATTTGTAAAGACTGTGTCTAGTAGGAATCTTGACCAACAAAATTCTGGACGACCTGGAAAACCACAGCATGTAGAGCCTACATACCATAACATTATAGGTAGAGCCAATGTTTTTTATTTGGTAACATTTAATTTAATAGAAAATAAAAATACTCTTTTTATCCTGAACATCTTCAGTCATTAGGTACCTTCTAGCCCACTCTACTCACTCATCAAATGAATGAAACACGATCGGCACACCGGCCATAAACGCGCCCGCCAAACTTTGGAGACCCCGTCACCTCCTATCGGTTCCTCCGGATCTAATAACCGCGGCAAACGCGAGCCTCCCTCACAATCCAAGCAACACTAACTCACAGGACACTACACCGTCGCCGCCGGTCCCGGCGACGAAGACCTTTCTTGCGCCCGGCGCCTAACGCCAAACGACGAGCCGCCACTATTCCTCCATCAAGTCCACCCAGTAACCAGAACGCAGCACCAAGTTGAGGTACGGTCTCCCGGGAGACAGACAGCCCTTGTTGCTGGCGTTTCCCTACAACGCCCGGTAAAGTTGTAAAAACAACAACAAAAAAAACACAATCGGATGATCGGTAGTTTAGGTATTCCTATTACCTCTTTCCGTATCCATTTAGATACCAACTCTATAACTATTAATCTAAGGAAAACTAGTATCTATTGTGATATTTGTAAATGCACGTTACGCGGCCAGTGATTATCAGCAACGACTTTAAAAGTAATAGGCCGGGACCGCCTTTTTACTTACATTATTTTGTGACCAATGTTGTCAAATTTCAGTTTAATTGACTGAGAGTAAAAAAAGGTATCTTCACGTTGTTTGAGAATAAAAAAAATATCTTAATAAGTAGTAGAGTTTCGCAGCGACTCGATCGGATTCGTATCTTCCTATCGCCTTATCTATTCCTGCTGCAATAACGTCAGACCTTGCCGTTGATATTACGGTTCGGAGGGTAAGGTAGCTGGTAAACTTACTTTTGCTCGAGGCCTAACATCCCGCCCTAAGGTCCTCAATGCACCATTACAATTTTAGTATCTCTAGGTGGCGTGAATTTCTTACCATCAGGAAATCCATTTGCTTGTTTGCCTTTCAATGTTACAAAAAATTAAAACGCCCATATCCCGGAAAAAAGGTGGGAAGACGCACAACCAGGACACCCACCACTAGCCAAAGACACTAAGTCCCACATTTTAAAAGGAGGCAAACCTAACGCCAGCCGGGCGAATTGGTTGATATATTTTTTTTTTGGTTACAAAATTTGCCTCTTACTAACAAGTTCAAGTTAGGTACTTTAACGCTGGCCTCGATAATCATTTTCCTTGCGGAAGAAATACGCACTCATCTTAGTGCATGAAAATAATTCCAAGTCGTAGCTTAAGCAAGAGGTGTGCCTCTATGGGTGTATGCATCTGTTCCGCCCTAGCCCGCCCAACCATACATTGAAGGGCGGCAACAATTTTCCATGGGCGTTCAAGTTACTAGGAACCCATAAGCGTAGAGAAAGTCGTAGTCTGAAGTGAAACAGGGAACTGTGGAGACGATTTTCACGCATGCGCAATAACATTCTAACAAATTTTCCTTAAACATGAATGATCAATGCGTAAGTACCGTCTAAATAATGTTATTAAGAAAAGAGAAGAAGAAGCCCCACTTTTCTTGTCCTTCAGTAACAAGTAATAGTCATTTCTGCTGGTATACAAATTACGTAATATGCTTTTGAATTTAACCTAACCTTAAATATATTATTTAACTACGATATGGTCTGCTGGCAACGATGAACTATGATTAAATTTTAAAACATATCTTACCTAATCTAAACTAAGGTTTAGGTCCGACTTCAAAATATGATCAGATTAGAAATCAAACCTAAACACCAGGGGCTATAAAGCTAGTTGTTTCCGTATGGGTATCGTAACATTTATATCAGTTTGTGACCACAGACCACCGCGAAAGAGTATGTAGAGTCAGTCTTTTTTAATGAAAAAACAATTAATTTTAAAGGAGACTCTCATGACTTAAAAAAAACGTTTTATCCTGAGCGACTTCAAAGGGTTCATTAGGTTGCTCCTAACCTAAGTCATTAAGTAACGTCTTCGTCATCTACTCTTTTTTCACTTTCTTTTAGCAGAGTGGAAATGATTTATACTCAGATATTTGATATAAAAAATAGGGTTGACTTTTATAGAAATTCAATTACGGTTTTATATTTGATAGTACAAAGTTTAAGTAGGTATTATTATCAGATACTCTGGCTGTCTGTGGTCTAGCAGTCCAAATGTTGGACTTGACTTCATGAGGTCCCGGCAATTTTCAATTTTCTAATAAAAAAAAGTGTTGCACGGGATTAGGTATTTGCCCGGCTGGCGATAGGCTTGCCACCTGTCACATTGTGGGACTTAGTGTCTTCAGCTAGTCGTGGGTGCTCAGGTTGTGCCTCTGCCTACCCCTTCGGGAATATAAGATACTTACTCTGTCAAGTAGGGCCTAGGGGTATCTTAATGTCAAAATACCAGCATATCAAACCTAGGATAGTTTAATACGACTGGTATTTCGACGTCCAATTTTTATAAATAAGTAAAAGTATACAACGGAATTCCACTAAATGCTGATGATAGAGCGTATATAAAATACATTGGTGTTTTTCTGAATGCATAGTATTATGTATTAATCCTCAGACATAAAAGAATTTTATTTAATTGTACTTCGTTTGCCTAAAAGATTTTCATTTCACTTGTTATCAATAAGAACAACACCGTTTACTGTAGATCATGTGCTTATTTTGTGATAAATTTCTATTCAAACCACGAGTATGACGTCCAAGCTGACGTAGGTATTCAACTTGCATACTTTGTTTTACAAAAATATGTCAGGTGCTTTACAGCGCAGCACGGGCTTACGAGGATGGGGTATTGAGCCTTGGGCGTACGTCGTAGGTCGTGACGCGACGCTGATGACGTCACACGCCCGGGTGGAGGCTTTAAAGCCGGTTAGGGTAGTCGCCCCCCGAGAAAGTCAGCGCCAGTACGATCAGTACCGGCTGCAAGGTAGCACGTCGCGATTTCCCGTAGCTCTATGTTCGCCGATGATATTACTCTCAAACTTCATGCTGTTTTTTTCTCGTGGTATCAAATATGGAAACATACCTGTTATAGATCAGCGTGTTTTACGATGTGCTCTAAATAATCGTAAAATGTTAATTTGCCACTAAACTCGATTTTCCTTAATACCGCGTGAAAAAGGTATGTACAAACATCGTAAATCAAATATTTATACGTTTCTTATAGCATTATAGTAGAATTCCTATAAATATAAAGAAAAATTGCGTGTAATATTTATAAAAAAATCCCTAAAAATAGGGAAACGAAATCGAAATAAATATTAGGAGTCTAAAAAATTTTGTTCCGTTCTGAAAGCATGTATTAAAATCAAATAGGTACAATGTTTGCTATTTGTATATCCTATTTACACAGGATTTGGGTTGGTTTAATGATTATTTCCTATAATTTAGATAATGTGACCCAGAACACATCGAGGACTACGACTTGTGTTAACCCAAGGTTTTTATTTACAATCTAATTTCAGCTTCGATGCACGAAAGCTGCTAAAAATAGTCGGCGCTAGCGCTCGTGTCGTCCACAACCGGCTCTCATTTTCTCAACACACTATTTATATAAAAAAAGCAACGAGATATTACATGATAAGAAAATAGTATTAATCTGGTGTTAGACAATGAGAAAAGTGAGAAAAAAAGTTCGATAGTCGCTGAGCGGCTGTGGATTTGATGTTCAAATTGAATTGTTAGTGCTTCCATTTTCAACGGTGCAAACATAAAGTAAGTTGATAGTTTTATATTTTTTAGTGTAAGCTTAATATGTCCACGTGGGGATGACTTGCAACGTGTATTATATATATATTATTTAACACAAAAATAAAGTCTTAATAACAATAGTGTTTTTATACCTTAAAGAAAATAATAGATATTCACCACAAATTAAACAATAAATATAAAATATAACTAAAATCTAATTAAACAAGAATATCTACTTCAAAAAAAGAAAGTGTTGTAACATGAGTGATCCAAAGGGGAACATCTCAGTATTTATTGAGACATGGCGAACCTAAACACTAATTTTCAGTTTTTAATGCGTATTAGTATACTTGAACTAAATAAAATATGTCACTCAAACATTTTATTTTAATATATAGATATTTTTATTATTAGAGCTTAATGCATGTAACGTGATGACGCACATACACTAACTAGATTACAAATGACACTACGTCGGATTCAGCTTAGACATGCACTTTTTATCTTTTTATTCAAATACATTAGTGATCTATGTTCATTGTATCCATTAGCTTTTGATTAGGACTGATTTATGTAAGTCAGTATAAAAAGGCAAATGCATATAACACTAACAAACTTTTATTCTAAACATGACGCATTATAAATAAATAAATATCCCTGGACAAGTTACACAAATTGATCTAACCCCAAAGTAAGCAAATTATATGCTTGTGTTATGGGTGTTAGTCATAGATACTTATACATAGAAATACTTAAATAGATACTAGAATAAATTTATATAAACACTCAGATCTCAAAAATACAGACATCTAAATGTTCATCACACAAATACCTGCTCCCGTCGGGAATCGAACCCGAGCCTCGAGCCACAGCGTGTACGCTAGCCACTCACCCAACGAGGCAGTCATGATCACGAAATGAAGAGACTTTCGGTACTCCATCAATTTTTTAAGGAACAACCAGGTAAGGGGGGTCTTAAACTACCTTTCCAAAAAAAAGGAAAATCTATTCCCGAATTAATCAAGTAGTGAACATACGAAAAAACATACAGTCGAATAAGCAACCTTCTTCTTCTTAAAAACCCCCCTGTTGGTCCGGGCTCCTTAGCAGAATAGACCAACTGCCTTCCTGTGCCAGGCAGCTCGTAAAAGGCGAGCACAGGCTTACCGTCACCCGCACTGTGACATCTGACTAGGTGGTAAAGTCTCGCAACGACTCGGCCGGATAGCTACCACCGCCTTACCTATTCCTGTCCCCATAACGTAAGCGCTTGCCGTTGACGCGTTCCGGTTCGGAGGGTAAGGTAGCCGGTAAACTTCCTTTTGCTCGAGGTCAAACATA
The DNA here is from genome assembly GCA_002245505.1 of Calephelis nemesis. Lineage (NCBI taxonomy): Eukaryota > Metazoa > Arthropoda > Insecta > Lepidoptera > Riodinidae > Calephelis > Calephelis nemesis. The sequence goes on from NJDD01005783.1 coordinate 15,891, forward strand.
CCAACCTAAAGTTGGCAACGCACCGTTACCATCTTTGGTGTCTTTAGACAGCTTGAATTTCTTACCATCAGGATATCCGTCAGCTTGTTTGTCTTCCAATATCATAAAAAAACTGTTAAATAATTAATCCTAGTGACTTTAGCGTAAGTAAACATTACGATCTATTTCAGTGTGTTATTATAATACTGTCGATGAGTTTATTATTTACCTTCGTGAGTTACTGCGAGGATTATGACGCATAATAGTGTTGAAATAACTGAAATTGCTGAACCTGTTTGAAATAGGCTTTCACCAATAGAAAATCTTCGAATTGAGTTATTAAATATTTTAAGATACTAATGATCCTATTAAAATAATACCTTCAAGTATAACATTTTCTAACTACTGCCCTAAAAATAAAAATAAAATCGTAAAGTTCAGGTTCACAAGTTATACTTAAATGCGATTGAACGTTTGCCGCCTTTTCAATGAAAAAAGAAAGTATTTAAATACTATTAAGATTTTTCTTATTCGGCTTAAATCTCAATGGGTCCGGTTTTAGAGATATTAAATATTTAAAAACAGAAATTCTTTAATTCACATGGACCATAAACGGCTCTTAAGAGTCTATATAATTTCATAATCTAAAAACAGTAGGTAAATCTGCAAAAACAAACTTAGATTTCAATAAGTAAATCATGTACGTAAATAAAAATTAGGTATCTTCCTCCATATCCTTGGAATTCCATCATCAGGTCAAGACTTGATGGCAATGGGACCACTTCGGAAGTTGATCTAAAAAAGATTTTGTAAAATCGATTCAGAAATTACGAATAATTATAACATTCATAAAAAAAGGAATTAATAGGAGTCGAACAAATAAGCTCCTCTTTTGTCAGTAGGTAAAAATCAGGACCAATAATAACAAAAAAATGGTGTAACAGGCACGACTGAAAATGCATAATGAAATGAAAAACTAAAGGTCGGCAGCCCCGTGTTGGCGTCATTAGGTATTTGAGGTGGAAGCTACGACAAAGCTTGCCACTCTTAAAAATAAGCAGCTGTTACTTCAAGGCTTCGTTCTTATCAGTATAGTCATTTAATTAAATGAAGTAACAGATGAGTCCTATTTAAACGAATAATGAAATAAGATAAGTCTGAACTCTGAGGAATATACCCCTACTAAATAAAAAAACTATAACTTTATCAAATTCCTTCTAAATAAAATAAAGGAATTATTTAGTTTAGCATAGAGTAATTAATTGTGTGATATTCGAAACGTGCGCAATAATTAGCTATAATTGTATATGTTTTTTTTTTTAACAAAGCAATTGGACATACTTTCTGCAAAGGAGAAAATCGAGCAGCGTGTCGTCATTAAATATCTCCATAACAATCACTGAAAGCCATCCATGATGATACCAATCCGTTGACTATGATATTTTGAGTTCGTTATAAGAGATGCCCATAATCTCGGCTATCTCTCTAATTTTAAATCTGGTGTTTCACATTAGAAGAATCCCCTAATGTTTATTCTTCTCTGTCTTATTCATCCGTAAAAAAATGGATAGCGGGATTTAAGCGTGGCACAGAGAGTGTGGAAGATGAGCCCCGATCTGAAAGGCCTTCGACGTCCTCTACTGCCGAAAATATTAAAAAAGTATCTTTTTTTGTGACATTGGAAGGCAAACAAGGAGACGGATTTCCTGATGGTAAGAAATTCCCGCCCCCTAGAGACACCAAAGGTGGTAATGGTGCGTTGCCAACCAGAGGCCGGGATGTTAGGCCTCGAGCAAAAGTAAGTTTACCGGCTACCTTACCCTCCGAACCGGAACACGTCATGGCGGCATAAGGCGGTGGTACCAATCCGGGTGAGTCGCTGCGAAACTCTACCACCTAGTCAGATATCACGGTGTTAGTATCTGATTTAATTATGGAGACACCTGATTAAAAATTAGGAGATAGCCGAGATTATGGGCATCTCTTAAAACGACCTCAAAATATCATAGTCAATGGATTGGTTTACCACAAAGAGTCTATGAGCTTGGTTCGGCAACTGTTTTCAGTTAAACAAAAAAGAATACGATTGACTATTTCACGTAACTGTTTGAAGTCATTTGAAGCCGATGCCGATGATTTCCTGAATCGTTTTGTTACAGTTGACAAAACATGGGTTCATAACTGTACACCAGAAAAAACAACAATCATTACAGTGGAAAAGACCTGATTCACCACTCCGCAAAAATATTTAGGCGATTTAGTCAGGAAATAAGGTAATGGCTTCAGTACTCGACTCGAAGGGTGTGTTTATGATTGATTATCATGAATAGTGTCACACTATAAACCCTGGTAAATACTGTATCTTACAACGTCGTTTAGGAGAGGAAATAAAAGAAAACGTCCAGGAATGCTCAGAAGAAATGTCCTGTTTCATTAAGATAACGCCCGTACTCACACTTCTGTGCAATCAATGGCTGAAATCCACAAATGTCGCTTTGAACTATAACCGCATCAGCCGTATTAACCTGATCTGGCACCTTTAGACTTCTTTCTGTTCTCCAACCTAAAAAAGCACTAGGTCCCTAAGGTCCGAGATTTTCGATAAACGATGAGGTCAAAACAGCAGTATATGCATATTTAGACTCTGAGGAAGAATCTTTTTTTTCAACGGTCTAAACGCTTTGAATGTGAGATGGCCAAGGTGCATCGAACTTGATGGTGATTATGTAGAAAAATAAAAATGTAAATGACTAGCTGACCCAGCAAACTTCGTATCGCTTGACATTAATGCTTCGACTGTAGCGCAGTCTGTCGGATCCGATGTGAAACATTCCAAAATCAACAACGACTTATTATTAAAAAAATAATTAAAAAAACATTTTCCAGGAGACCAAATTGTGAATCTAAGCCATTCTCGAATTCCCTTGAACACGCACAAAAATTTTCATCAACATCGGTCCAGCCGTCTAGAAGGAGTTCAGTGACATACACACTCACAGGAGAATTATATATATAAAGATTTAGCATGTGTTTATTTTCTAGGTTAGGCCGAATACTATTTAATCCACCCTCGTACGTGTATTACCGATTATCGATGTGTGACATTCAATGTGAAAAATATCCCTGTGAAAGTTAACTTTATTTTTCATAAAAATATATAACTAACAGCACTATACAGTGTCTCGGCTAGTCGTAGGTACCCTAGTTGTGCCTCTGCCTACCTTATCCGGGATCTGGGCGTAAAGATACATTTCCTATTTCTGAGTAACCTATGACAAACGTTTACCTACTTACTCTTTGGAATTAGTATTTAGTAGATATTGTTGATGAAAGAAACAAATAATTGGTGGATCAAAGATAAAATATTCGTAACATATGTATATTCTTTTCTGTTTTTAAAAACAAACACCTAAGATGTTATTAAGTAGTCGTAGATCTTTATAATTAGCAGTAATTAGACACTGATACAGATTATAAAGACGCGGTACAAGTAGGTACCTACTTTGGTAGGAATGTGTACAAATTGATTCGTCTAAGAATTAATGCATGATATAGCCAAATTTGTAGAGTCGGGTACATTAATAAAAAATACTTTGGATAATAAATTTAAGTGCGGTAACATAAGTATATATTTTTTGCAGAATGTACCTAAACATTATATAATAAAAAAATATTTCCTGGGAAACTTCGAAAGTCGTCTAAAACGATCCCTCGGATAGTATAATGTGATCCTAGGTATCATTTTATTTTTATCTGATAGGTAGATATGTATGTCTTGCTGTTTTTAGATTTAAAGAGGTCCTTTTCTTTTAAAAAGGGGTTTTTTACCTCTGTCTCCTCTTTTGGGGCATTTGGACTTTGGAGCACCTATTGTTTTAAAACAACTAAAGTATAGTTACGTATTATTACAGCTGTGGATACAACTGGTTTTTTTTAACATAGGTACGTAACATGCTTACCTTTGCCTATTCCTTAAAATTATACTATAATTTATAATAGGTATTGACACCATTTTCTGGCCACTACAAGCACCTGTCTGTGCCTTCTAATAATATAAAACTGAAAGAATTGATTGTTCGTTTGCATTAAATAAGTTCCAAAACTACTCGACCGATAAAAAAATAATCTATTTCAAAGCGAGGTTTTGACTCAGAGTGGTAAGCTTGCTTTTCATGATTCTATGCTTATCCCAAACGAGAGTTGAGTGTGTCAAAAAAGCTTATAAATAGGATAAATGCGATCGAATTGATAGTGTTATCGAAAACCTGTGGTGTTACGCTTACTGACTGTATTCCCAACAGTGAGATCAGAGTCGGTTGAACCCGTTCATGCCCAGGGAAACGTAGGTGGACATTCCACGATCAAAGCGGTTGAATTTACTCCAAGGGCGTATCAAGAGTCGCCGTAACAGAGTCTTAATATGAAGAGTAAGCTAGACAGGTCTGTAGGGCTCCTGGCACTTGCCTTTTGCTGCTAACTCTTGTTGTTGCAGCTGTCTACAATAAGTGGTGACTACTTTCCATCTACTCCTACACATGCTCGTTTTTAGTATTAATAAAACAAATAACTTGCTACAGGCCACTCGATGCTCTCCGCCTACCTCGGAAAAGACTTAGCGCAAAGATAAGATGTTTGTAAGAATTAAACTAAAACGCTTGCCGTCTATTCCGTAATTAGGATGTATTTTTTTTGTAAAGAACAGACAAATGCCGGGGCCTAATGCATGTATGTTACCTGTAAGAATTTCGAGTAAGCATCTTCACGCCCATATCCCCGAAGGGTTAGGCAGAGGCACAACCAGAGCACCCACATATCCTTTCCTGGGCAATGTTAATTTTATTAGAAAATTGAAAATACACATTTTATAACTTTTTTGTTATCCGACCCAGGGATTGAACCTGGAACCTCAAGAAGTAAAGTCCGACGCCTGACCGCTAGACCACAGTCAATATACAATTACCGGATACAATATTAACATTATGTTAACAAAGTACCTATGCAGGAAAATGAGGGAATTCAAGAATGGATTCTAGCAGTCCTTAAGTTTAACTGCACAAGGCGTGCTGCTTATTGTCATCAAGAGAGGCCAACTATTTTTATTTTTGCTATCATAGTTCTACTCTTTTTTTGGATGGTTTCAATACCTCAAAAATATAAAATACTTAAATAATCCTCCAGTAAAAGATATAATGCCAATTCTAAGAAGTGCTAGTTGAATGTGTTAATAATCA
>NJDD01005783.1:21529-35915 GCA_002245505.1 Calephelis nemesis
TTCCATAGGAAAAAGGTTGTTTATTGTAATACAATGTATATAAAACTTTATTTAGTTGTTGGTCTTCTGAAGGATCATTTTATTGCCTTTTCATAAAGAGAACGAAAATTAGTTAAATTGCAAAATATTAAGAAACCTATCTTGAAAAATACTTTCCATAGGAAAATATTTGTTTGTTATTACAAAAACTAATACCTTGAAATATTACCTCGAAAATTAAGGCTAAATTTAATGCTTTTACAATTGCATATCAGTGAATCACACCACCAATGTAGTTCTTCTTCATCCATTTTCTGTCAAAGAAATAATATTAGTACTTTAATAAATGGTATTAAATAATGGCTTACCTGTGCATGCTAATTGCACAGCTATTATCATTGTGTGTAGATGTTGATGTGAAATAATATTAATATTTCCCACATTACTTATTAGAAACTATACCTACATAACTACATTTAACACTTAAACAATGTAATGGTAAAAAATATGGCTCAATAAAGTTAAACACGCATTATAATGTTAAAAATTAAGAACTGCATGTACAAATTTAACTTGCTTTGTAAAAATATTAAACTAGTTAACATTTACAATGAATATACCATAATAAATTAAGATTATAAGGCACAATATTTATAGAAAAGATTACTTTTCATTTACATTTAAGCTTACCAATTTAATACATATTTTGTGTTAGTTAATCTATCTACAAAAATCTATAGGAAGCAATATTACAAAAATCAAACACCTAATAAATTATTACAAAAACATGAAGAAGTATGTGTATAATAAAATCAATAGTATAGAAACGAAATACTCAACAAAAACATTAAATGACAAATGCCTTGAAATTCATATAGAAATAATTATTCTTTGGAAGAGATTGACTAGATTTTAGATAGAATAAATATAGCATGTAACACTTGTTATATTAAATTAACTACTCTTAAGTAGCTATAATAAAAGTAACTACTATCTAAATTGAGCACTGCTTTTATGATTACTAATCAACTTCAAATTTTATTTGGATTTTAATGTCTTTAATTGTTTAAAACTGGAATAAAGAGGTTTTTCAACATTAAATTCCTTGCGAATAAATGTGTTTAATATATTTCATTATCTTAACAAACTGTATAATAAATTCTAATATACTTTCTCAACATACCACACTTATTAGAACTCTTTTATAAACAATATTGTGCTGATAAATAGAAAACTAAAAAAAACAGTAAAATGCAATTAAGAATTAATTTGAAGAATAAGCACCAGTTTATCATTATGGTAGGAGCCCCTAATGTTTGATTACTCATAACTCCAGTTTTACATTTATGTGTAGATATTTAAATACAGATTAAAATGGTTTATATTCACAATATATCATAGTACACATTAATTAAGTACTAAATATAACATACATATTTGTTATTTAATAAACTACATGGAAGACTTATACATTAAAACTTTTATGTAATTGAATAAGTAACTGTGACTTAAAGTTGTCATTTTATCTCAGAATGTAATTATTTCTTTCTAAAATCATGCTTAAACATTCAGAGCAAAACTGAACTGTTTTAGAGAAAATTTAGTTTCTATCTTAAAATTTAAAACAATTACTGACACTAATAAAATTTCTGATCCATATTCTGTTAGCAACAAGGCCTTTTAATTCAGTTCTACCAGCTTAAAGAATTGATTTCATATTGCACTTGCTGCAGCATGGTAGGCAACTACTTGGTTTTTCACTGAAAATAAAGTGTGAAGCACTAGCACATAGGTCTCTGCCGTCACAAGAGTTTCAAAGAGCTCTTGCGTTGTATGTTTCAAACCACATTTGCAATTTAGCAGAGGCTCTACATATTTACATAAAAAATTGACAGGTTTTTACCACAGTTATATTTTGTGCAGATATGTTAGTATTCTACCAGGTACATTTGTAAAAATTATACAAATAAACTTTTCTAAAACGCTACATAACTAGAGGACACCTATAGTTGGTTACATAAGTATGCAATGTAAAATTATGTATAAAATTGTGAATATTTTGCTTGCAACTTGATTTTGCAATACTTCATTTAAAAGTAATGGTTTTTACTTAAAGTAGGCTTGACTACTGAGAACTTACAAGGATTGGATCTAAGTATGTTGTAACCTTAGGCCATATTTCATCAGACGTTCGTCCTTCAAATTCAGTAATAATTCCTTTTTCCTTGTAAAAGTCTAACACCGGTCTTGTAATACTCTCATATATTTCAAGACGTTTTAGCACTGCTTCTGGCTTATCATCTGGACGCTGTTCTAAATCCTCTCCAGTAATGTCGTCTTTTCCTAGTACCTTAGGTGTATTAAAACCTATGTTATAAACGCGACCTGAAGGCAAATGAATCCAACGATTTTTCACTCTTTCTATGATAACTTCAAAAGGTACTACTAAGTTTAAAACTACGTCCACTGGTTGCACTTTCCAAAGAGAATTAGCTTGAGCAACTGTTCTTGGAAAACCATCCAATAACCATGGTTTACCTTCCACCAACTTCAACTCTGTGATCATAAATTTTATCATTAAGTCATCAGGCACTAACTTACCTTCATTTAGGTATTTTTTAACTTCCTTGCCCAAGTTGGTTTGTTTTTGAATATGGTCTCGTAATTTGTCACCACTAGAAACATGTTCAATGTTATATTTCTTCACAATTCTTGAAGAAATAGTACCCTTCCCTGAGCCTGGAGCTCCTAAAATCAATGCTTTTATAACATTCTTTTTTACAGTCATTTTATAAATAGATGAACTTTGACTTGTGTACTTTGATAAGCAGTAGTTACGCTGTTACGTGTTGCGTCGTGCGAACTTATTCAACTAATGTAATATTGGCACAAAAACTTAAACACCTTATTCACTAATCTCCACAATCTTTTATCATTTTACGATAAACTTGATAATAACTAAAGGAAACAATACAGTTCACGTTTTGGTTACGAAGGTTGTACAATTCTGATAATAGGACTTGGACAAAAATTATAACTTAAGCTAAATATTTAAATTCGAGATTTGTATCGATAATACATAATTTAGTAGAAACTTTAATTAAGAAATACACAAAACTAACCTTTTCTAGGAATGAAAATGAAATGAAAACAAATAATACAAAACACAAATTTCAAACTGAAAGTTGACAGATGTCAATTGACAAACTTCAAATTGACAATAGTTGTCACTTCGTGAATGTTCATTGTCTATGGTACTGTCGTCCTAAAATTCCAAAATTCTATGTCTTTTTACAAAGTAAGCCGAGTTGTTATGCGTTTTACTTGATTAAGCAGTATCAAACACTGAATCATAATAGCACCACCGTTTTCAAATTTGCCGAACTCGAAGAAATCGGAACTTTGCTTAGAGCATAAAGTGCGATGACTGCAAAGCGCTAGTAACTAAATAAAAATACCTAAGTTCTGTGTTGAATACTTTGAATTCAAGTACCAACCGCACACTTATTATCCTCTAAGTATTTCATTCATAACACCACGATTGCACACAATTATTTTCAAAGAAAATAAGTATCTATCAATAAGCTTAGACAAAGTGGTCATGTGCGAGTCGGACTTGCAATGAAGGGTACTGTAGTAGATTAGTTATTATTATATTGGAATTAGATGTCATGTGTGTGGGTGTCATGTTTCTGCTGTGGCATTTAAAGTTTTGAACAGATGATCAGGGGCCCTACCATTAACGCTTAAAGCAGTATTATTTCCATCTTGCTAAATGGCTGCCTTTATAAGCAACTTTATGGTATACGTCATAAGGTTGTCTTTCTCGACTGACAATTAGTATTGTTGAAATAGTACTGTTTTAAGAGCTTATGGTAACCCCCCTGGGGCCCTACCATGAACGCTTAAAGCAGTATTATTTCCATCTTGCTAAATGTCTGCCTTTATAAGCAACTTTATGGTATACGTCATAAGGTTGTCTTTCTCGGCTGACAATTAGTATTATTGAAATAGTACTGCTTTAAGAGCTTATGGTAACCCCCCAGGGGGCCCTACCACGAACGCTTAAAGCATTATTATTTCCATCTTGCTAAATGTCTGCTTTTATAAGCAACTTTATGGTATACGGCATAAGGTTAACTTTCTCGACTGACAATTAGTATTGTTGAAATAATGCTGTTTTAATAGCTTATGGTAACCCCCCTGATTTCTATTTTTTTGAAAGCTAAAATAATCGAAATGGTTCTTAGCTATATAAGATGCAGATGTGTCGCACACGCACGCACGCACGCACGCACGCACCCACGCACCCACGCACGCACGCACGCATGCAAGCACGCACGCAAGCACACACACACACACACGACACAGAAACACGTCAAACATATTATAACACCCCTCCTTTTCTTTCGGGTGTATAAGTTAGTGTTTGTTAATTTTATTTCAGTGTGCATTAACATTATTTATATAGTAACATCAATAACAAAGGCTATTATCACAAGCATATCGTTTGCTTACCCTCTTCTTAGGATCAATACGTATTATTTGTCGAGATATTTATTTATCAAATGTATTCCAGGATGGCGCTTGTTATGTTACCATGTGATCTCCCTTGGTGGACATCTGTTCAAAGACATCTGAAGCACTTGCTTGTAGCTTCTTCATCGGCAAAATTAACTGCAAATATGTTGAAAATACACGACATGTGCAAGTAAGTAATTATGTGCATAAATAAAAAAGTTTTAAGTTTTTTTTTCTTTATTTATGATAATGAAAGGTAAATAAGCAGACGGATTTCCTGATGGTAAGAAAAGGTAATGGTGCGTTGCCAACCTGAGGCCGGAATGTTAGGCCTCGAGCAAAAATAAGTTTACCGGCTACCTTACCCTCTGAACCGGAACACTTCAACGGCAAGCATTGGACGTTATGGTGGCAGGAACAGGTGGGGTGATAGTGGTACCAATCCGGGCGGATCGCTGCGAAGCTCTACCACCTAGTCAGATGTCACGGTGTTAGTGACGGTAAGCTTATGCTCGCCTTTTACGAGCTGCCTAGCAGAAAGTCAGATGGTCTATTCTGCAAAGGAGCCCGGACCAACATGGGGCAGTTTTAGTTTCAGTAGAAAGTGTACCAAGTTCATGTAAAGGCAAGTGATATTTTTTTGCTGTTAGTTAAAAGTCATAATACTTAGGTATTATAACTTTACTATATACCTCAATGATATGTGTAAATAAACAGCTTTTATAAAGGTTATAAAATATATTAATTAGCACTGGTTTGTACATATTTTTTTAAACGAATTATTTAAATATATCTATGTTGTTCGTCATAGACCGGCAAAAATTACGTAAAATAAACTTTACAGCATAGGAATAGATCCAGAAGATGATGTGAATGATCCAGACCTTATGAAAGGCTTAGAACAGTTCCTTTCCGAGGAGCTGTCGGAAGAAGAACAAAGGAACTTCCTAGACAATACAATCCGGATCATGGTGAACAGAGCTCTACATCTAAAAAAATGGCGCCCACCAAAAGGACTGATCTTCAGTTTGCAACAGCAAAGTAATAAGTTGCTTATAATTTGTAATATTTATACTCGCATACAGACATCGTCCAAATTTGATTCTTTTATGTGATAAATCCAAAAACAGAGGACAAACACGCGATTTTCCTGATGTTAAAAAACAGCTATAAACAGTAAAGGAAAAATGTTACAATTTTTTACGGTACTGAAAGGCAAACAAGCAGACGGATTTCCTGATGGTAAGAAATTCAGAGAGACACAAAACGGTAATGGTGAGTTGCCAACCTGAGACCGGGATGTAAGGCCTCACGAAAATGTTAGTTAACCAGCTTACTTATCGTCCGGTCCCGAACACGCCAACGGCAAGCACTGACGTAATGGCGACAGAAATAGATAAGGCGGTGGTACCAATCCGGGCGAGTCGCTGCGAAACTCTACCACCTAGTCAGATATCCCGATGTTAGTGACCGTAAGCCTATGCTCGCCTTTAACGAGCTGCCTGGCAGGAAGGCAGATGGTCTATTCTACAAAGGATCAACACGGGAAATGAAAAAACGCTGCGCGAAATACAACATTTAGCTATGCGTTTTTTACGTCAAGCCATCCAATCCACGAACAAGACTTCAAATTGTGTTCAAAAGTTCAAAGTTCAATATCAGTTTTAAATAGGTATTTTTAATGAATTGAATGGCTTTCTTACGTCATTCATAACCAATTTTTAGTTCAATATCAGTTCTAAGTACTTTTCATGAATTGGATTGACGTAGAAACGCATAGCTAAATGTCGTACTTCGCACAGCGTATTTCCATTACTTAGCCAAGTAAGCTTCTAGAATACGGGTGCATGTCTTAAAAAACCTTGAGCTCGTAAGCGTTGACATAAACTACAACCGGCCCACTCGTAAAAGGTCCAGCGGAACCAATTAAACGGAGTCTTTTTTAATATTCAAAATAATTACATACACTACTACATCGTATAAAACAGAGATTGTTTGCATAGATCTTTTAAAACTACCTTCGCATCGTATTTTAATGCGGTTTTTTGATAGGGTGATTCAAGAGAAAGGTTTAAATGAATAATAACATACAAGTTTGTAGGTAACCTACACCCGTACACCAAAATTGGGACGGGCTGCTTGTCTAACGTAAAATACAAAGCAATCTAATGCAACCCTGTTTTGAGCTATCTTAAGATAAGTACGCCAATCTTCAATGTATTTAAATATTAAGTATCTGTATTACAAGTATATTATGTTTTCATGTTATCATCCTATCTATTGCAGGTGATGTAACTGAGCTGGATTATAATTTTGCATCTTCGCTCATCGCTCACGCTTTGTTTTCCACCTTTCCAAAAAGGACGCTCAAAACGCACCCAACTCTACAAGACTTCAACTTCACGCATTTTTTTAAAAATTTACACAGGTAAGAGATAATTACAAAAAGAGAAAAAATACCTTACTGAGAACGATAAACGTATGAAATTTTGTTTGGATACAATAACAGCAGTATCTGTAGGGCTACTCTTGAATCTCGATTTCATCCGATTTGGAAATTGGAACCATATGTCATTTTAGGTACTTTTGAACACTGCCTCTATGGTCTAGCGGTCCAGGTGTTGGACTTGACTTCATGAGGTCCTGGGTTCGATTTCCAGGTCGGGTAACAAAAAGAAAATGGGTTTTTCCAGTTTTCCAATATAAAGAATGTTGTTCGGGATTGAATATGTGCCCGATTGGCGATAGGCTTGCCACCTTCACATTATGGGGCTTAGTGACTTCGGCTAGTGGTGGGTGCCCTGGTTGTGCCTCTTCCGACCTCTTCAGGGAAATGGGCGTGAAGATACTTTAAATATTGCACTAGTGGATTTTAACATTTAGTTACAAATATATTCAACAAATCCGTTAAAACAGTTTATTGTTTACTATTAACTAAATGTTTATAATTTGCCAGTATACAGTGTCCAAAAGCACGTAAACTGACATACTCGATTCCAATTTCTAATATCATATAAATCGAGATTCAAGAGAGCTATTTAATAATGTTCTATCGGCGCCCTCCCCGGAAATGTTGAGTTACCTATCTAGGTATATCTCATTTGTACACGTGAGAATAGATGATTCAACACGGTAAATGATGTTTTATCCAAAGCTGATTTACATTTTTCAATAATCTGTTACTAGAATAAGTTGCATGTTATTGGTTTTTGGCTACAATGGGACTGACATGTACACTGTAGACTAAAGTCCCGAAATAAATAAAGAGAAAAAAAATAATTCAAGAGTAACCCTACTGCTATCATTACTGTCTAATGTGAAGAGAAACTAAGGAGGAAAATATTAGTTATTGATCTAATGCTTTATTGCAGAAAATCCCAGCGAAATAAATTAAAAAGCTTACTTCATTACTTCGAGTGGTTGGATAAAAATAGCAACGAGGGATCGATTAAATTAAGTAGACAGGTGAGTTATATTACTTTATAGTGTCAGTCTACGCACTAAGAAGCGTCAGTAATATCTTACAAGGAAATCAATACTTCACTACATAGTATACAACAAAGTTGCTTTCCGCTATCTGTCCTTACGTAGGTATGCTGAGGTCTTTACAGTATCTTCACGCAAAAGTAAAAAAAAAACAAAAAAAACACGCCCATATCCCCAAAGAGATAGGCAGGGGCACCCATGACTAGCCGAAGACACTATGGCATAGATTAATATGTATATATGCACTATGTCCCACAATGTGATAGGTGACAAACCTATCGCCAACCGGGCACATATCCAATCCCGAGCAACGTTTTTTTTATTAGAAAATTGGAGAAACCCAATTTTCAATTTGAGGTAGAGGACGTTGAGCTCTTTATAAATAAATATCCCGAGACAAGTGGAACAATCAGAATCTAACTCTAAAATAAGCAAACTATGTTTGTGTTATGGACGTCAGTCAACGATTCTGTTATATAGAAATACTTAAATAGATACCAGAATAAATTTAAGAAACACCCACCCTAAAATGCAAACATGTAAATGTTTATCACACAAGTGCCTGCCCTCGTGGGGAATAACCCGAGCCCGAGTTGGTCGTTGGATGTAGTTAGGCGCGTACGCTAGCCAATCGATTAACGAGGCGGTCTTTAAAACTACGCTACGGATTTTGATGCGATTTTTTAATAGATAAGTAATTTGAGGGGAATGTTTATTAATTCTATAATAACATAGAAGTTTGTCCACTCGTGCGAAGCTGAGACCACCAAACAAACTTTAAATGTGTTTGGGAAGGAAATAATAATTAAAGACCCCTAGGGAAGAGGCACATTTCATTCGACCGTTCTAGTGGTTCCTCGCGATATATCACTCTCACTATCACTACATAGTATAAAACAAAGTCGCTTCCTCTGTCTCTATGCCCTATGTCCATTTGTATGCTTAAATCTTTAAAACTATGCAATGGATTTTGATGCGGTTTTTTTTAATCGGTAAAGTAATCGAAGAGGAAGGTTTTTATGTATATTTCATAACCGTGAGAAGCCAAGGTGGACCGCTAGTCACTACATAGTATAAAACAAACTTGCTTCCTCTGTCCTTTTGCATGCTTAAATCTTTAAAACTACGCAACGGATTTTGATGCGGTTTTTTTAATAAAGTGATCAAAGAGGAAGGTTTATATGTATATTTTATAACCGTGCGAAGCCGGGGCGGGCCGCTAGTACATAATATTCACTAGCCGACCCGGCGAGCTTCACTACACACTGGAAACTCAACCTGCCTCAATTGAAACTCTTCAATCAGAAAGTGTGATGAAAAGTGTTATGTATAATTCCTCAGAATTTATAGTAGCGAACTGCCAAATTTCTTTACGACCCGATCAGTTGCTTCAGCGTGAATCGCGTTCAGGATACAGACAGACGAACATTCTAAAAATGCTAGAAATTAGTTCAGCTGCCCATTTTTTTAAACATCTTAAAATTAAGGAATTTACTCCTCTCCAGATTAATTATATATATACTCGTAGATTACGAGTCATGCTTCTTTAGGTAGGTACTCGATGTTTATTCTGATCATGAGCGATCAATTTCGTTGTTCTCTATACCTAAGCTTTTATTGATTCCTGTGCTAAATATAGCCTTCAGAAATTTCAGCCACTTCGTTATTAGTATCTACCAAAATTTTCTATCTACATTTATATAAAAACAATTGTTGTTCGTTAGTCTCACTAAAGCTTAAGAACGGCTAAACCGATTTGGCTAATTTTGGTTTTAAATTATTAGTTTAAATCTAGGGAAGGTTTAAAAAAAAGAAAAAGGGGAAAACTGTGAGGAAACTAGCAAAAGCAACATTTTAATTTTTGGTAATAGCTTGTATAACTGTGCCAAAATTCTCTAAAAATAATTCATAAGAAATATTGTTCATAGCCCTCTGCAGTCCCCAGCTTGTGCCTGGGCACTGATGAACAACACCCAACCAATCCCAAATTCGCTCTTATTATTAGTTGGCGAAGAAGGGCCAACGGTGATAATTCTGCTGAGCACCAACTTATTTTATTTTATTTACGCTAAAAATAAGTTTGGTTGTTTATCCATTTATCATCTACTGGTATCTAACACCATCAATTTGGTGGCACCAAAAGATGGTCGTCATCTTCAATCTTTTTCTAATGAAACAAAATGGAAAGAGATGGAATATTTTAGATATGTCAGATAAGCCCGGACATGAAATGGTATTGTAAATCAACGTTTTTTAAGTAACAATGTAGATTTAAAGTCCGTAGAAATGTCATGTACAAACTTATCTGATAGCACTAAACGTGTTTTGTCTCTTTCTATTATTTTTGTTGAAGAAGATAGCGATAATTTAAAAATAGTTTAGTGGGTGCGCAACAAAATTACTACCGTCGTAAGCGAATGAACTAAATGTCCAAAATGTGTATTTCAGGTAATGACCTCAAAGCAGTGGTTGACAATAGAAGATTGGTTGGAATGTACTCTTCCCCTATGTAAACTGTTAGTTAGGCACGAGGGACGTCCAGAACGCTGTGAAAACGACGACGCACTTAGAATATGTTTTGCATCCAGCAGGATAGGTGGAGATACTCTTGTGGATGGTGAATCCCAGGTATTTATTTTACTTATTAAGATGATTGAGCTTGTCAATACGATTGTAGGACTGACTTATACAAGACATCTTATAAAGCAAGATCTGTTAAATTCCTCACAAGGACAGAGCCTTGTCATGTTTAAAAAAAGTATATCTCCGTAGGTATATCCGAAGAGATAAGCCGAGGTACAACCAGGAAACCCATGACTTACCGAAGACACTAAGTCCCACAATGTGATAGGTGGCAAAACTCTGGCCAACCAGGCAATTCTATCCCTCTTCTCCAATAAAAAAATTAAAAATACATTTGTTTTTATGATATTGGAAGGCAAACAAGAAATAACGGATGTTAAGAAATTCATGCCGCCTAGAGACACCAAATTTAGTAATGGTGCGTTGCCAACCTGACGCCCGGATGTTAGGCCTCGAGCAAAAGTAAGCTTACCGGCTACCTTACCCTCCGAACCGAAATACGTCATGACGTTATGGCGGCAGGAATGGGTAAGGCGGTGGTACCAATCCGGGCGAGTCGCTGCTAAACTCTACCACCTAGTCAGATGTCACGGTGTTAGTGACGGTGAGCCTATGCTCGCCTTTAACGAGCTGCCTGGCAAGGAAGGCAGATGATCTATTCTACAAAGGAGCCGGACCAACACGCTGAATTCCTCTTTGTTACCCGACGCGGGGATTGGCTACGGGACCTCATTAACTTAAGTCCAACGTCGCACCGCTAAACCACAAAGGTGATAGGTTCGTAGTAACAGTCATGTTTTAAAAGCCAAAAGTATCCCCAATTATGTTTCCAATTAATTTAGGAACTACGAGGATACTACGAAATTTTTTATTATTGTGGATTTGGCAAATAAATAACGACTTGACTTGTTAAAAATATAGTCTCCCCATCTTTCTTAACTTTCCCTACTGATAGCATACATACACTGTAGATCGTTTCATTTTTTAAATGGCTAGGGTCTGTATCTTAATAAATATCGGGGTTTTTTTATCCCGGTCTGTGCTATAGCGGTTTATAGATTAACATCAATTTGTGGTTGTCCCAAATTTGATTAAATCCAAAATTCCCAAATTCCAGGAATCCCTTACAATGTTCATGATGCCAGAACTCTTACCCGCCATGCTTTCCGTGGAAGCTCTAGAAGACAACGAGGTGCTAAAAGTCGAAGGTGTTAGAATGTTTAGTAGAATAAGCGATAAGAAACAAAAGGGAAATATTGAACTTCTTGAAGAACCAAAAAAGGTAAGTAATATAACAATATCTTTAAATATATCTAACGAAAAGTAATGCTCTCTTTAACCCCGAAAAAATCGTGGTACTTTACGCAATATTTAAGAAAATAAAGTTTTTACAAGATTTTAAATCGTAATTTGAGGGGGTCCCGAACATCCCTAAAGTTTTTTCTGGTTATACATTAAAAATAATCAACTATAAAGATCCTAATAAAGATTTAGCAATTTTAAGAGTGAAAACGTTGATGCCCATACTAGTTACCTACTAGACGTATAATACTGTATTACAGTATTACAGGGTATCAGTGTCCTTCTTCGGTAACTATTGACTATTTGACAAATTGTTTATAAGGTATTTCATATTTGTATATGCGTGTGTGTATTTGCAAGTGTGTACGCGTGTGTATATATGCGTGTGTGTGAGTGTGATAATAATTATAAATTAAATGTAACTATTAATCAAATACAATATTTATTTGTGTCATGTAAATATGGCAATGCTATTTTCTTTATTAAAACTAACTACTTATTTTGTGTATCTATTTTGAAAGCTCTTCAAGTATAATTGGCAACTTCATATCTTTGAATGATTTTGGACTGCAGCCAGCAACATGTTTTTAAGAAAATGCACATCAATAACGCAAAATCACGTTTGCAACTTTAATCCTCGATCTGCGTGTTAAATTATACTAGTCGTCGCCCATTGGTCGAAATTTGGCCATAATAAAATTTTATATCTTGTTGATAAGAACGCCATCTACATTTCTCAAGACCAAAAACTTTGTTTCCAAACTTTTCAGTGCGCCATCTGTGATCTTTTTTCGTTATCATGAATATATTTGTTTATGTGTGTCAAATGCATGGTAGTGTGGGAAATGTTTTATTTATGAAGTGAAACTTCTTTAGAATCGTTGTGATTTCCAAACGGGTGCAACGGAAAAACGACAGGTAAGAGACACAAATATATATTCATCTCTTTCTTTTGTCGATTTACTGAAGTTTCACTTCTATCGTGTGTGAATCGACACACACCTTTTTTCTTATTGTTTGAATTAATGCACTTTATAAACATTTCCTTTAAAAAATATGATCGTTCTGCACTTTTCCTACACATAAACTGAAAGTGCCAAATTTCATATTCCTCCGTCAGCACAATTTTCATAAAAAGGGGTCCAAAATTTTTGCTTCACGTATTAATATATATATTGATCAAACCATTGTCAGTAGCTCCACCTGCGTGTTAAAGTTGTGTTACCTGTGTGAACCATTGAGACACCAGGATAAAAATAGACCGTCACCTTTTCCAATGTTTGATCTGTTTCTATGTTAAAAATCATCAAAATTGGTTTTGCCATTTTGACGTGAAATGTGGACATGTGTGGTAGAGTTTTGCAGCGACTCGCCCGGATTGGTACCACCGCCTTACCTATTCCTGCCGTCATAACGTCATGACGTGTTCCGGTTTGGAGGGTAAGGTAGCCGGTAAACTTACTTTTGCCCGAGACCTAACATCCCGGCCTCAGGTTGGCAGCGCACCATTACCACTTTTGGTGTCTCTAGGCGGCGTGAATTTCTTACCATCAGGAAATCCGTCTGCTTGTTTGCCTTCCAATATCATAAAAAAAATATCAATTATCTAAACTAAACTCTTTGGTCTTGGTAAATTGATTGGTCAAGTAGCTAACGTATATGCCCAACTACACCGACTAACCCTGGCTCGGGTTCGATATTCGACAATGATTAACATTTAGATGTCTGCATTTCCAGTTCGAGTGTTAATAAAATTTATTCTGGCATCTATTTAAGTATTTCTACGTATAAGCATCGTTGACTACCACCCATAACGGCCATAACACAAGCATATAATTTGCTTACTTTGGGGTTAGATCCAATTTGTGTACCTTCACCCGATATAAGTATTTATTTACTTATTTCAGTTTACAGTATGTTTAATGGACGCAGAAAACTATAGTTCCTTACCTTTAAGACAATGGGAAGAAGACAATATACTACGAGAGCTCAACAAATGTTTGCTGGCCTTTCAACAGACTCCAACCAAAAATCATGACACTCAGAAACTAGAAAGAAGATTATCACCTATAGGTATGTTTTATGTAGGATATTTGAAAGAGATGTAGCTAGTACGGATGTAAGAGTTTTACTTGATGATGTAGTGCTTTCAGCATAGATGGAAGGTACACCGCGGATGTAGAAAGGAGAGTGTATGCAAGGAATAGTGTGAATGGAGTGGCTGGGTAAGCTATTTCAAAGCGTGGGTTTGAGTTACTCGCTTTGCATAATTCTGTGCTTTTTCCTACGTTGTATGGAAGCGAGAGTTGGAAATGTCAGAAAAGCGTCAGAGTAGAATAAGTGTGGTTAAAATGAAAGCGTTTCGAAATTCTGTGGTGTAACACTCGATGACCGTTTTCGCAACAGTGACATCGGAGAAAGAGTGGGATTGAAAGAAAGTGTTGGTGTAATAATGAGAAATAGCATGGTCTGCTGGTTCGGTCATGTGGAAAGACTGGCAGATGACAGATTAACT
>NJDD01005783.1:38257-74589 GCA_002245505.1 Calephelis nemesis
GTTAAAGTAGATATTTTCACTCTCTTGCGATGATAGAGCCACATTTCTGACACTTTTCTGACATTTCGGATCTTATTTATTTCAAAACTATAGCTTAAATTGCAAGAATTGAATGTATGCAAGTAAAACTTGTAGTTACAGTCTTACTGATTTAAAAAATAAAGACTAAACTACAAGAATTGAATATATTCGAAAGACATTAAATTAAACGTGGCCCAATTGGAGAGAATTATTATTTGCAGCGCAGCGCGGCGTGGCGGCAGATATTTCGAAGTCAGTTAAAAATACCATATGTACTTAGCTACTGTTTTTTATTTAATAGATTTAGGTGTAATAAATAATATTCCGTGATTACTTCGAATTACATTTAAACATGGACTTCACAAATTATTACAAACTCATTGTATTTCAGGTGTTGAACTACAAAAACGTAAATGCTGGCTTTCCCCTAACGCTGAAACGTTAAACAACCGTCGAGGGCGATTCATCGTCCTGGGTTCTTCTGGCGAATGCCTCCCCGTGACGAGAGGTTCTGGCCTAAGTAACTTGGATACACAAGAAGACAGTCTATACTCCAGCTGCAATTCCAGTGATGATGAATTTCATAGTGCTAATGATAGCTTTGACTATGGTGAGATATGTTTATTTGTAATATATTGATGTAAAGTATACAGATTTCTAGAAGATATATTCACCGACTAACATAATAATGGTGCATTGCCCACACAAGGCTTGGATGATAACAGGGTCGGATAAACCACGAGGTAAAGTAGGCAACTGCTTATGGACCCAGCATCCTCAAGGGCATCCAAAGTGCATACAAAACAAAAGTATAAAACTTTTCACCGAGTGAAATATTTGAACATTTTATCTCAAATAATATTATTGCTTCTTTTCGTAGCATAAAGTTCTTCATTCATACAAAACCAAAGGTCAAGAATTGGGATTTTGCCTAAGGACACTGAAAGATTAAATCCAACTCCGTTTGTTAGGCCTCTTGCTAAAATCAAGTAATGTTACAAGGCAGTTTCCCTCCAATCCAAAACGCAGCAGGTACGAGCTCTGACTTCAAAGTCAAAGGCTGCCGTATTGGAAAAGGTCGTGGCAGTAATGCAAAACAGAAGTTAGTTAGTTAGTTAGTAACAATGTTATTAAGAATCAAACCAATGCTCGTCTTGTTGAGCATTAGACAATCAGTTAAAACTTTACTTGTTCTTGGATACTTAATATAAAAATGAACCACTAACATAGGACGACCGAGTGCTCAGTGAGTTCGCAATTTGCTTTACAATTCATATATCTATCTAATCGCAAAAAAGAGGATATGAGGTTAACTGTGAAAATATTGAGATTCCTTCTTTTAATATAATTTATGTAATGGCCTTTGTCTTATAGCTGGCAGTGAAGATGAAGGTAGAGGAGAAAGTGCAAGACCCAATTCATTCCAATATTCCAAAGAGTTATCAACCGAAGAGAGGAGGATGAGTTTTGCGGAAAGACTTCGGGAAGCTCTGAAAAGAGAGGCAGAGAATTCATGCACCACTAGTACGAGTGGAGACTGGTCTACCGACAGCTCAAGCTATGCTGTTGGGATAAGCATTTCAGGGGCTGGTGTTACTGATAATGATATAAGGTAAGAGAGAATATTAAAGAGCTATAATTGTGATGGTTCCTGATAATACATTATCTTTACCTTAGATTTGGGTTAGAATGCAAGTATTACCGTTTCCAAGAAAAAAAGTTACATGCTAATATAGTATTTAAAAGCTCATTTTGTATTTTTGTAGACTTAAACGCGGTGGTTCAGTGGGATTTGTTTTAACCGAAAAGGACAACTTAGAAAATGGCAATCCAGCTCCAAGACGATTCCTTTCAAGAAAAGAAACTGGCAACAGTTCAAAGTACAGTTTCAGCACAGAATACACGTAAGTAATAGATAAGACTAATATTCCGCATGTGGGACCAGGGGGGTTAGAATGAACCACCGTCGTCTTGAAACGAACGTTCGTTTCGGGCCGCTTATAAATGTCAAACTCAAAAAGCGTAGAACGTTCGTGCCAAACAAAACCTGACATCGGCGATAGACGTTAGACGTCTGACAATTGACAAATAAAAATTTGATATTGATGTGTTTTAAGTCGTGTCGTCATAGACAAAATTTTGTTTTTCCATATAAATTCGGTCATTACCCTTCGTTTACACGATATCGCTTCAAGTTATGATTGTTCTAGCTTTATAAAAAACGATAACGTTTTGAAACGAAACGCATCGTCCAAGCGAAACGACGCGATCGCGCCGAGACGAAAGTGCACATTCTAACCCCCCAGGTCACTCGAGTACAATAGACCATTTGCCTCTCTGCTAGGCTCGCACAGGTTAAAATATAGGTCGTTACCAAAAAGACCACTGGTGGTAAAGTGTTGTGCAGCAATTTGTCCGGCTCTACCGCCTTACCTATACTTGCCACCATATTGATTCCACCATGTTCCGGTCTGGGGTAGGGTAACCTGTAGACTTTGACAATGGGTCTCCCTTCAAGCCTTTTGGACATCGACATACCTATAATTATGGTGTCCATAAGCCGCAGCTGTCTCTTATAATCAGGAGAGCTGTGTTTTTGTTCGCTTATCTCACACTTAAAAAACTACGTTTCTTATAAAAAGGCTGTCAATGTTACCCGAGTATAGACAGTGGCGTATTGTGGACTCATATAGACGTGGGCGAAGTTACACCAGCGAGGCCCCTTTTCTTTTATTCGAATCTAAATAAATGCCATGTGTTGCCGTTCTCACGTTCACTTCGTTTACATAACACATCTCGGAAACGCAGAAAGTTTCCAGTTTGTGTCGTATGATTGACCAATTTTTTTCCAGGTTTTTTTTTTGCTTTATTTATATAAATGAAAATAAATAGGGACTTTAAATCTGGCTGCATTGCATTAAATGGGGCCTCGCGAATACGCCTAGTCATTTAAGTATAATAAAGATATACTATATTTATTTATTTATTAACAAAATCCACAGCTAAATGTTATTTCTAAGATATTACAGGTTTACTAAGCCTACAGCCAATAACGGATTTACATTTTCTATATAATAAAAGTAAAAGTTGTCGTTAATATAAACACACGTGTGAGTGTATATATGTGTGTGAGTGTGTTTGTGTGTGTGTGTGTGTATGTGTGTGTGTGTGTGTGTGTGTGTGTGTGTGTGGGTGTGTGTGGGTGTGTGTGTGTGTGTGTGTGTCTATAAATGCAATGATTATAAAAGTTGCAATCATTTGTTTTTCATATTTCAGGTCAGAATTGGAAGAAGTGTATGAGCAATTCAACCAGTGGCTTAACGATCCGATCATTGACAACGACGCAAATGAAAACAGAAACCGGGAATTAGATTCTCGAGACTTGGCCGTTATACGGTAATATATTTAGAAAAATGGAAAATTAAAAGTTGATTTTAATTTCTTCTCAACCTATTACAAAATCGTGACATTTTAAAAAAATTTACTGGATTTCCGAACTTCTTCCCAATCTAAAACAAAATAGCAATTACGTAACAAATTTAAGCATTGTAATTTAACGAAGTGTTGTGACTTGACATGTAGCAGTTCGCACGGATTGGTGCCACCGCTATTCCTGCCGCATTATGGTCAGTGTTCGCCAATGCTGGGTAGGGTATTCCGCAGAGTTGCAAAAGTGGCATAAAGGATAGCGCCGCCGTGTCGGGTCGGGGCGCATCGTATTGCAAAGCACATTGAGGCGGGCCGGGCCACAACGCATCGGCGGATTTCTGTTACTCAGCGCCAAAGAGTGAAGAAAAAAGTAGAGTCAACTCGATATTAAAATCGTCAAGTATGTATCATCAAAGTGGCGCCTCTAGTAGTTGTCATACGAAACTTTAATGTTAAAATGCCTATAGCGCTCTATTCACAATAATGGTAACTTTAGGCCGCATCAGAGAATGAGCGCGGAAATCCGAATTGATAACTTCCTTTTTACCTGAAATCCATGGATCAATAAGAGACTAATACTTGGAAACACGCGTACCACGTTCCTAGTTTCAGATTAGTCATCGGATTTTAATATTTTTAAGTCTGTGAAAACGGGATTAGGTGGATTGCGAGGAAAGATAATGTAATATTTTTGGATTAGGTGCGACCTAATTCCGTGAAATACCTAATCCTTGTACCAATATTTATGCCTTACATCTAATACTAAGTTATCTTGGGGCACTTTAGTCTAAAGACACCAATTATGCTAAAGGTGATGCCACACCAAGCCAAGTTAAGCCTCCGAAGTATATTAATAATAATTTTTCTCATAACAGATTTGCAGGTTCGCTTCTAAAGCGAACGTTGAGCGAATCCATGGCCTCTGGTGCGAACGGGGCTGATGCGGCCGAACTGTACGGACGCGACCTGAGAGAACGGATAGCTCCTCGTCGGCTCGCGCTCGCGGCTCGTTCGCTGTCGCTGGAACTGGCGCGGCACCGACACCGACTCGCTGCACACTTGGTAACTACAGCTACTTCAATAGCCATAATTATTCATTCAATAGCTTTTGCCCTCAGCGTTGCCCATGTGATTAATGGTCCCACAGGAACATTTTTTGAGATAAAAACTAAACTATCCTGTGTTAATGCAAGTTACCCTCTATGTGTGCCAAATTTCGTGAAAATCGGTTCAGCAGTTTTTGTGTGAAGGAGTAATACACAAACGAACATAGAAACTTTCGCAATTATAATATTAATCGATCGTTGATTGTTTTGATTTATAAGAATTAGTTCACCTTCACGTTTATTACATTAATTGTTTCATGCAAAATACTATTTATTTACAAAGAATAACCCGTCTTAACGCCTGTTTAAATTGAATTTATGCGCTAATACTATATTAAAAGTTTACACACTAGACCAAGTCAATCGCGTTGTCTCGTTGACCTCGAGGAGCGACTGCCAAAATGACTGTTTCAAACACGGCGGATACGAAACAGCAAATAGCGAACGCAACACAATTTGCGCATACATGCAACGCGTCATAATTGGTCGAAATAAAATTTCATTTAAAATGAGTCGGCGCAGATATGTCGTCGTAACCTATAGATATAGTAAATTTTTCCATTTATAGAAAACCATTATAATATATTATACTACTAGCATTCGCTTGGCTGACTGGCTGACATTAATTTTAAATTAAATAAAAAAGCTTACATTACATCTAAAGTTCATAGTTTCGCTACATCAAAAGGAAAAAAAGTACTGTAAGTAAAAAATACTAATTATATGTTGAAACAAAATCTACACAACAGCATCATATAAACGAAATGTACACCCACTGAACATCTAGTACCTAATCAAAGCTCGATCTGTATTTCGCTAGGTATAAGCATTCAATAGAAGAAGCGCGGTTTGGTGACGATTCGCGTCGATTTTAATGTATTATATTGTGCATGAAATGCTTTAGTACATAACTAATGTATTTAATTTAATAACGGTTAACACTAGGTAAATAGCTTTACAATTACCACATAATAGTGACGTTTTTATTAAAAGTTAGAATATACAAAATTATCCTTAAAAATATTTATAGACCTATACAATCGCAGACTTTTTTGCAAGTCTAATAAAGAGGACCTCACCATATCTACACTATTTTGTTATACCTTCACTCAAAGGATTATCGCAGCGCTTTCTATAAAACAGCTACCAGTAAGCTTGAATCTCAACCCACTCAAAAAGTCGTATTTCAACCCGCGTACAATACCTACCATTTATCTAATTACACATTTGAACCTTCCTCACAAACACTATTTATTGAGAGGACCCTATGAAAATCAAAATACTTTTTCTTAGTTAATCGCGAACAGACACATTTGGCTGGAAGACACACACACAGACTTGGCTGGAAGACTTTTTTATAGGGTATACGTAGTGATAATAAAATTAAACATACGTGCTTTTTCAACTATAATTTATAATTCGGCTCAGATTATCCGGTCGTTAGGATCAAACAATCTACATCCTCGTGTCTATCTAGTTACAGCTAGACATGGGTAACTCAATAAAAACGTGTCAACCGCAGATCAGCTCATGAGTCACGAAGTTGAGCAAGAGCTACGAACCGATTTGCAGTTCAGCTCAACTTATCTATAGAAAACGTATTCGTGAACTGTAGATCGAGCCGAGCCATATGTTAGCCAATGATTACAGCTTTTTTGTCATTGGCCATCAATATCATTTGAATTATTCGTAACATAACTGAATGTTGAATTATCAATATGCTTTGACAGAAACATACAATAAACACGATACCAGAGGAAGGAAACCAAAACACAGAATCGAAAGTTAACAAGTATGAGCGAGATTCGGAAGCAACCACATCCTTCAGTTCCTCCGACACATGCTCCACGCAAATATCGAATCCGAGAGCGAGAAGGAAAAAACTCAACTGGGTAGTTAGCATGATAGTTGAAGCTATAGAGGAGACCGTTGAGTGCGAACCTGTAACTATTAAAATAAAGAAACCCAAGGTCAGATGTGGTATTGCGTGTTGCTAATAGAAACCTTGTCATTGACTAATTGAACTACCTCTGTATAACCTCTAATCGCTCAATACTTCAAACATTCAGCACATAAATAAATTAGCCATATCTGCACATTTTGGCCATACTGGTATCACATATACGTTCTGTGAAAGCTAATCTATATATCATATAATTTCCTATATATGTTCTCTATATAATTATGTTAAAATATTGCTAATGGCCGTTGCAATTATTTAAATTAAAAAAGCACGCACTTACATTTTCACATCCGTATAATTTAAACAAGCAGCTGCTTAGCTATTCTATTAGATAACGCCTACCTACATATTTTAATAAAATAATATATGTTTAGTAATTTGAAAATACTAAAAAAACTTTTTTTGTATTGCAAAAATAAAAACTGTACTCATAATTTATGAAAGTAAACTATTGAAATAAGAATACATAAATGAGATGTACACTATATCAATATATTTATCTAAAAAAGTATTTATTATTTTATTGTGCTTAGAAGCGTCCATAAATTAGTAATGACTTTAACGTGGGAGGGGTTCGCGCCAAATCTCGCTCACACGAGGAAGAGGGGCGGAGCTGAGGTTGTCTTGTATCACGATTTTATCCCCACAAGCAACAGATTAATATTGCGTGAGAATATTATTAAATTAAGTATTCTTTTTAAAGTTCTCCACAAAAATAATCGCAACAAATATTAAGAGGATTGCGCTAAATCTCACTGAACTAGACTCGGAAAATTACTAAAAAATGCCTTACATACCTAATTAATGGACGCCCTATATGAAAAACTAAATAAGCTAAATATACTATTTCGTAGTTTTTGTTATTTCTAATATGTTATATTGTACTGAAAATTAATACATAAGTTTTGAAAAATATTTTAATTAAATTAATATTTAAAAAAAACAGCCCATGATATACATTTGTTCCGTTAGCTTTACTTTTAATGATTCGCTAAGCCTATAAATGCTTGTTTCTCTAGGCTGCACTCAGATGGTAATTTTCAGCATCGCGTACGAACATCACCGATGTGACCAACGCATTTATGGAAGAATGTGGTAGAATTGTCATAAATTTAAAAAAAAATTGGAGTTTCACTTAGTCTATCCCAAACTCAGCATAATTTTCATATAATATGTGAAAGTACACCTATACCCTATCCACGAATAAAACAAATTACATCTATATTTTGGTAGAAGGTATGAAAAGTATGGCGGTGTACTAGCTCAGTAATATTTATTTATTATCATAATTTTCAGTTAAATCAACTGGCCCACAAGATAGTGTCAGGCGGTTCGTGTAAAGCCGTGGCTACCGGCAACTGGGGCTGCGGCAGCCGGCAGCGCGGCCACCCGCAGCTAAAGCTGCTGCTGCAGTGGCTCGCCGCCAGTGTGGCGGGGGCGCCCGCGCTGTTGTACTACACGTTCAGCAACGAAAAACTTTTTAAGGTTAGCTAAAAAATCCGATACAAAGACGACACAAAACATGAGGTCCATGGAATTACATACTTTGCAATATTTTTGGTATTAGATAATACGGCATCGTTTGTCTGGGGCTTAACATAAACTCCTGTCTTATTAATAAACATGGACTAAAATACAAGGTTCAACCTTTTATTATCATAGCCATTTATTACACTGTGATGTAATTTAAACGTAACCGCATCGGACACCGCGCAAAAATCCATCCAAAATATATGAAAGCGACCTAGGCGGATTATTGCGCTGCGATGGCATGATGCGGTCTACCCAAGTGTGCGCTATCCTTAAAGAGTATCTCCACCGAGTAACCGCGAGGCTCCGGTTCGATTGCTGGTGAGAGCAGGTGTTGATGTGATCAACATCTAGATGTTTGTATTTCTGAGTCAGGATGTTATTAAATTTATTTCGGCATCTATATTAGTACTAGCTGTTCCGGCAAGCTTTGTCAGTTTCAGTTTGTGTGGACAAAATTTTAATGATGTTTTTTCTAGTTTTCTCGCAAACAAGCGGGATAAAAAGTATCCTATATCCGTCTCCTGGTTCTAAGCTCCACTCCTCCCCATAAACTTTCAAATTGGTTAAGCCGTTCTTGAGTTACAAATAGTGGAACTAACACGACTTTCTTTCATATACATATAGATTTCTATGATCGTCGCCTATAATTTGCTTATTTTGAGGTATGATTCGATTTGTTTAATTTGGCTAGAGATATTTATTCATTTATAATCTCACATGTTTTCATTTCAGTTGGACACATTAGTACGTGTACTGGTGGACAGGAAGTGGACTGTTGGCCAACTAGCAAGAGCAGTTCTTAAATTCGCGCGCCAAATGTTATACGAACCTCAAGTCATCCCCGACAATCAATCACTTTTCGACGAACTCATAGGGATCGAAAAGATACCTGATGATATCTAATTTAGTCACTTATCAGGGCCCTTTTTCTATGTTTCGCAGTTGCGTAAAAAAATTGTTTGCAAGATTGCTTGAAGTGCCTATACGTGTACATTTTGTAATGTTCTTTAGAATAATAATCTTAAAATAAAAAAAAAACTTTTTGAATACAAGCTTTTAGAATTTTGTAAATTATTTATTTTTTCAAACTTAGGATTACATCATTTAATTTTTTCGTATACCTCTTTCTCTATAATACTTTTTAATTGATTCCAATATTAAAAGAGTCCAAAAACTTGATATATCAACTTGGAGAGTCCGCCATATTGGTAAGATTATGACAACGAAACATGGGAACACTATTTAATACTAACAAAACTAGACAATTCATTTGTTCAATTGGTTCAGCTCAACCTATAATTGTCTCTTTCTCTCTCAATTACTAAAATTTTATTCTTATAATTTATAATTCGTTATGCCAACAGTTGAAAGTTTTGACCCTTGAAAAGAGAAAGTCAAAAGAAAAGAAACTGAGCTAGCTGTAAAACATCACATCTAAGATATTACGTTTTTTATTTACATCGATGTTTTTTTTAGGATTAATATAAACCCAAATTTAAATTTCTTCGGTCCTAAGATTAATTATTTAAATTTTTAAATTAAAAGTTACAATTTTGCTAGGCTCAACTTATTTTAGTTTTTATGAATAAAAAGCGATATTGGTTTTATTTAGTACCTAGTTGATTTTTGTATTACTCAAAGTATTAATACTTCAAACACTTTTTCTGCAACGAAAATTGCAAAATTTTATTAGAATCAGGGCCCGAAATATACTAAACAGACTTATATACATAATTTTTTACTTTAATTATATTACAATTTGTAATAATTGCTGATACCGTGAAACAGATTAAGAGACCTTTTTATACCGTGATAAAGTGATATCATACTTCAAAAACATTATTAATATTTTTTTGATATATTAATAACGAAAAAGGTATTTTAGTCGTTTTTATAATAAAACAAAGTGTTTAGTTTTATTAGAAAGAATTCCAAATAAATGTTTTGTATTAAAAAGTGTCCCTCTAACTTTTTGTTTCCCAATTATTCCTTCTAAAAACATCTTCACTGTAGAAACCGATCTTACGATTTTATAATAAGTACTTAAAGATATGTTTGTATATTTATTGTACCTATTTAAAGTAATTATCTTACATTATACCTGTTATATATTATTTTTAATTAAGCAATCAATCTTTTTTGACAATTTGATTACCACATAAAGTACCCGTCATGAGAAGCTGTAAATTATGTAAACAAACGTTCGGGAGTTAACAACATTCAGTTCAACGGAAAAGTATTTTTTTTAAATATTTAATTAATTAATTATGTAAATATGTATAATAATATACGTATATTTTGACGTTTTTTTCGTGGAAAACTGATTACCTTAGATGTACTGGGTACTGGCTCTATTATACGTTAATACACAATAACAAATAACAATAACGATAAAATTAAGGCAACAATTAACAAAACTAACAACAATACACAAAGTGATAACGAAAAGATAACAAAATTAACAATAACAACGAAATCCACGATTTTAAAAGAGCAATGAAAAATTCGAAACTCGAATGATGCGTTTATTTCAAAATGGCGAACCGATGGTTTGCATTCCCGGCGACCGGCGCGTCCCCGTACCAAGAAACTTAAACGTAAGTCGTTAGATATGATCCGACAAAATTAAATAGGTTGTTAGTTTCATATAACCCGTCTATATTTTTATTTCGATTGATTATGGTCAGTTCATTACTGTCTCGAAGTAAAAATAATTACTTGGTAAAAGATGTTTGTTTACATAATTTACAGCTTCTCATGACGGGTACTTTAGAATATTTTTGATTTTGTAATAACATTTTTTGTACCTTAACTGTACCCTTAATATATTTGGAGTTATTATCAAACTGTAGTAGCTATACTTAAAGAAACTAAATAAAAATATTTGGTAGCTCAATACTACATAAAATTACGATGCATTTAAATCTTATATAAGAAAAGTGTTATATCGATATTATTATGTGATTTCAACTGCTGTGGCTTATTTAATAAAGTTTGTGCAATTTGATGTCGTAGAAAATAATAGTCACTTAAAAGCAATATTTTAATTAACTTTAAGGTATTTTTGTACAAAAAATAGGAGTACAATTATATGTAAAGGATTGTAAATGTAAGGTTTTTATGAATTTAATTAATACACTTTAGATCAGGTTTATGAAATATTTTCATGATAACGTTAAAACTGTATAGGTTATTTAATCATTTTAAATCTGACTCATAAGAGAAAATGTTTTAGAAGAGGACCCACTGTATTATAATAAAAATATGTAATGACCTGGATCGTGACGTCACAGCAAACAATAACAACAAGTGGTACACACATATAGCTATAATACTACTGGAGATTACACTACTAACAAAGACCTGACGTCATTTCCAAACACTGCTGTCTCACTCTAATGTACTAACCTCTCTTTCTAAGTCTTGTAATGTTAATCTAACAAAAGTCAAAACGAGAGGTCACATTAGAAAGAGTCAGTTATATTTAGAAAAGACATCAGTTTTTTGTTAGTAGTGTAATCTCCAATAGAAGTATAGCTTCATGGAAACAACGTTGCTAAAAGGCGTTTCGTAACGTCCCAGGAATTTTGTTCTGACATACAACTGTTATTCTTACAAGGACAGGAAGGTATATAAGACTGAAGAATAAAACCGTCTTGTCTAAAAGAGTATAGTTATGATATACTCTTAATCTAAGGTCCTGAATATGGTGCCGCATGCAGTAGCATTTTTGACATAACTGTACCAAATCTATATAATAATATATTGCAACTAAAATAGCCTTCTAATGAGAGAAATATAACATATACGTAAACAAATATAAGGCATAAACCATTTCAGTATAAATAAGAATAATCATCTTATATATATAAAAATCAATTGCTGTTCGTTAGTCTCGCTAAACTAAAGTAGAGAACGGCTGAACTGATTTGGCTAATTTTGGTTTTGAATTATTTGTTCAAGTCCAATGAAGGTTTAAAAGATAATAAAACAGAGAAAACTGCGAGGAAACTAGGAAAAAAAGCATTTTACTTTTCCCATGCAAAATGAACGGGTGGAACGAAGTTCGCCGGGACAGCTAGTACTTTATAAAAAGCTGGTTTAATTTCAAGTACTCATAAGTTAAAAGTAAGATCAAAATTGGCATTGCATGCTGGACTATTAAAAAAAACATTTTTTACATTGCTATAATGATTTCATAATAAAAAAAGGATTGTGAGGTTTTATGAAACTACGGTAAAAGTGAAACTTGATCTATAACTATAAACTATAACGCCGCCATCTTGGCCTCGGCTGCTCAGACGTCACCGTCACGCGACATGCGACACAGACAAAAAAAAATGAGACGATGTAATAAAAGTTTCACTTAGTTAATGAGCCAATCATGTCATCAAATTTCATTGATAATGTGTATCATATCAATGAACCATTCTTTTCAAATTGTATTCAACGCCGCAGTCTCTCAATATTTTTATTATGTTGGTATTTTTTATATATTTAATCACGTCATCATTGTATAGGGTTACATTAGTCTGAATTTCATTTGTAGGAGTACTACACACAAGACAGCTGAAATAATCTATAACAGACACATTTGACAAGTCTTCCATAGCATGAATCTCGATGTGTCCAAAGTTTGTTATTTTGTTTTATGAAATAACCATACTTGATGCGAATTAAATATTTTCCATCACGTTTTTGGTGTTTTATTTATATCATAGGTATACCTGCATAAATCACACGAGTTCAGTATTTTCTTGTGTCATAGATTTTGGTCCATGATACAAATACTAAAAAACTAAACACGGATACCTAGAAATATAGATAATACCTATTTATTTGCGACTTCATTAGTTTTGAATAGCTTTCATGCAAACTTTCATATCCCGTTTTATTTTTTGGGGATAGATTTTTTTTAAATACAGCTTATATTTAACTCGGATTATAACTACACTTTTACTAATTTTCACAATCGGTCCCGTTGTTTAGCTTTGAAAAGCGTAACAGACATAGACTTTTAAATTTGTAATTAGTATGGAAGTATGGATGTAAATGCAAAATGCCCGTCCTTTGACAATGTTAGCAATGCTCTATGGCATCAAGTATATACCCAATCTCTTCACCTCTTGTTAAAGAGTATTTATATTCCTTGTTCTTCACCAACGGTTCTACAAAAAGAAATTATTTTAGGAATATCAAACTTATAGCGCTCAAACCGTTCCAAGCATTTTTATGGATAGTAGAATATTTACCGTCATGAATTGTTTTGGACTTGCCCGAAATAAATGTATTATTTGATTTAGAACCAAGTTTAAAAAAGAAAGAATTTACAATATACTTATGTATAAATAATAAATGCTAAAGTGCTGAATGGGGAGACATAAAATTCAGATTTTTGTGCGTTGTTAGTGGGAAAAAATAGCCTAAATAATATAAACGCGTTACAACAAAAAACTGACTCTAATTATTATTTCCTGGTGCTAAATGTGTATTTCTTTTTGTTCTGATTTTTACACGATTACTTGGGCCAACCACGAACTAGCAAATAATTCCGAAATAGTCCCTCACAAATTTTATCAACATTCAAGCAGTGATTTTGAGCTTTTATATTTGAGTTAAAATTATTTATGGGGAACTTCTTTCATTTAATAAGAAATAACAAAACCAATAGTTACTAAACTTTTATTCATCACTTACTTAAAATAAATTCAGTCCTTGTATTTTATCTCACTTGTTTTCACATATTATTGACGATTAGTTTTAACCTATTCCTGCAACAAAAACGAGCCCACACTACTAACAAATAAATATAGAAAATATTGCGAAAAAAATCATTTACATCAAAAATGTATCGTCCTACCACAACAGAAAATTAGAAGCCTGTTTAGCTAAACACTGTCTTAAATTTGCATCCAAGCAATAAAATGATAGAAGTGAATGACGTGGCAGAATGCTATATGGCTATTGACAATACATTTTAGACAGTTTTTAATAAAACGGGTGTTCAATGAATGTTTACATTGTGTAGTAAGACGAATAAACATAAAAATCACAGATGAAATATCAGATAAGTTTTACCTTCATATTATAGACAGAAGAAGATTTTTTGAATATTTTTGCAATACAAAAGTGTTAACAATTTAACACAGTGTTGCCATGTGTGTTACTGCTTTTTTGCAGAAATAGCTCCAAATATTCTTTCGGCCCTTCTATTTTAATAATTTCATCTTCTCTGTCTTTTTGAGATATAAGCAACGTAATTATAACAAAATCACAAGCACGGTTTAAGATATTACAAAATAGGATAGGATTTGCTTATGAAATCTTTCCGCAACATATTTTTTTTTCATATTACGCCCCAGAAAAAATGCAGTTGTCCGTTCAAAATATTGCTATGCATGAGTGATATTGCATATGACTTTTAATATATTTCCAGCGAGGTCAAGACAAGAAAACGTCCAACATATATTTGTCTTACTATTTCTTACACAATAAATGAGATAATCATATTTAAAACATCACTAACGGTGTCTTTAGAAGAACAATCCTCTCATACGCCGTCCCATGCCTTGTCTGTCGTACAGCACGTTGAACCTGTTGACCAGCTGGTTGATGCCGTTGCATCCCTTTGTGATTGTGCCTAAATAAGTCATGAGAGCGACATCGTTGCATTGCTGAAAGAGAACACACATTTCTTTAACAACTTTTTTATAACAAACTAGCAGTTTCACGCAGCGTCGCCTGCGTAACTTGGCTTCTACTGCACGATTTTGATGAAACAAAGCCTATGTCACTCAGGGATAACGTAGAATTCTAAAGGTGAAAGAATTTTTAAAATCGGTCCAGTAGTTTCGCCTATTATATATATAGCCTATTCATTTCAAACAAACAAAAAATCAAACCTTACCTCTTTATAATATTAGTATAGAACATAGAAGAAAATAAAATCGCTTTTGTTGACAAGTCCGTCATATTTTGCTTGTTCAAAACACACTATCACACCCGCAAAATGTGTGAATGTCGCCGTTTTGGATCACAAGCGTTTGTATAGATTTGTAGTTTGCGGCAAACAGTAAACGTGAGCATCTAGCATTAAATGAGACTCACATTGTAGAAGTGCGTCCGGAACTGTTGTGACGTCAGCAGCGGCAGCCGGTTGGAGAGGGCGCGCGCCTCCCGCAGCAGCGCCGGCCGCGGCGGGAGCGTGCCGTCGCGGATGGCCCGCACCGTCGCCAGCACCGCGCGCACGCGGGACACCAGCATCTTAATGGCCGACCGCTGGGCCGTCAGGTGTTCCGCCACTGGAACATTTTTATGATTGTAAAAGGCGAAAAAGGAGACGGAACTGATGTTAACAAACCGAAACCTATAAATACCCAAGGTGATAATGGTGCGTCACCGATTTGAAGCTGGGGTATTAAACCTATTGCGTAAGCTGACCTTACACCCTCAAGACCGCTACAGACGTTTTGACGCCGAGAAAAGGTAAGGCGGTGTAGCCAACTCAAACAATTCATCAAAACTGTCATCTATTGTAAGTTATGTGGGCACTGACAAATGAATCGAGCATGGACTCATAATAATTATTTCCCATCATCATCCTGGCGGTAGTCCCGGCAAAAAACAAGATCCTTCCATCTCGTTTTCTCCGCTTTTCCGGTCTTGGACATCCACCAAAAGGAGATTAATGGCTCGCATAGCCTCTTCCACAGTCAAGCAAGACTTCGTCCTCTATAAACTATATCGTGTACACTGAAGTTACCGCGAATTTATTTGTTACGGATGTGGAGGGTTTACCCTTGAATGTCGATTTCATGCAAATTGGATTTTGGATTCGAATATGTCAAGTTAAGTACTCTTCAACACTACTATTTCATAATTAACATTTAGTTAAAACTAAACAATAAATACTTTTATCGGATTTGTTGAATTTTCGGAACTAAATCTTACTTCTACTACCTAATCATACTTCAGCTAGTACCTACTCTATTCAAGAGTACCTAAAATGACACATTCGATTCCAATTTCCAATTTGCACGAAATTCTGATTTAAGAGTAACCCCACTGATCTCATCTTGTAACACTGTATATCCACCTCAACATTTCCATTTGTGATGCAAAAATTTTAGAGGTACCGAAAGCCACACATCTAGCTATCTACAGGTAACTTCATTCTGTAGCAACAGAGTCTAAATTCTCTGAGTAACATGGTTTGTAGCCTTCAATACATGTCTCCTTAAAGCCGGCCAAGGCTCACAATCATATAGAAAAGTAGAGCGAACAATAACTCTAGGGCCCAGTAGTATCTATATATATTAATAGGTTATGCCAAAACTTTGGACCCTTTTTACGAAAATTGTGCATTGCGGAGGAGCATAAAATTGGAAAAAAGGAGCACACTGTTCTGTTGATGTGTAGGAGAAGTGCAGAACGCTAATATTTTTCAATAATAATACCAATAAAAAACTTTAAATGTAAATCAATAAATAAAACACACAAACAAATATATTGATGAGAACGATAAAAGATCACTGATGGAGCACTAAAAAGTTTGGAAACAAAGTAGTTGGTCTTGAGAAATAAAGATGGCGTTCTTATCAACACGACATTAAAATTTATTATGGTCGAATTCCGACCAATGGGCAACCACTAGTATATTCAAATACATGAACTCTTTTTTTTTATGATATTGGAAGGCAAACAAGCAGACGGATTTCCTGATGGTAAGAAATTCACGCCGCCTAGAGACACCAAAGGTGGTAATGGTGCGTTGCCATGTTAGGCCTCGAGCAAAAGTAAGTTTACCGGCTACCTTACCCTCCGAACCGAAACACGTCACGACGTTATGGCGGCAGGAATAGGTAAGGCGGTGGAACCAATCCGGGCGAGTCGCTGATAAACTCTACCACCTATAGCCTGTTTTTTAATCTCAGAGACTAAACTGACGTTAGCGATGTTGTCAGTTTTTTGCTATTCATAAATAGTATCGTGCCGCTATCGAAAAATGTCAACAAAATTTATTACCGATTTTTACAAGTTACACTGGAAAATCGTAACGTGTGTATCTAGAACTAATAAATACACAATTAAAATGATTCCTAATTGTAGGTTAATAAATAACATTAAAACTTCATATTTGTTTAACTTAAAATTCTTATTTTTTGCGTAATAAAAACAAACAATAATAAGTATTGAGCCACTTCGCCTTTACCCAGACTTGTTGGCAATGGGACCACCTCGGAAGTAAACAAATCTTAAATAAAAAAATATCTTTGAAATAACGTACTCTTTTTCGGTATCAGTTAAAGTGGCTAATAAATTAAGAGTTGTAGTATCAAACAAATGTAGGTTTTTCATTCTTCGAAAATCGACATTAATTTACGTTTTAAAAAAATCGGTATTATAGGGCAGCACTACAAAATAAACACAGGTATCATTATTTGTAAACTTGACATTTACATCTGTCAATTCAGTCTCTGAGATTAAAAAACAGGCTATAGTCAGAATTCACGGTGTTAAAGACGGTGAGCCTTTGCTCGCCTTTTACGAGCTGCCTGGCAAGGAAGGCAGACGGTCTATTCTACAAAGGAGCCCGGACCAACACAGGGAAAACTCTATGAAAACCATTTTGTTGTTGTCAATTTAAAGGTATTAAGTAATAAATGTCTCTCGTCCGTAAAGTAAGTGAGTAGTTTAACAAAACCGACCTGCGAAAATGACTTCACCTTTTAATTCACATGAACATTATGGTCTCCATAGAGAATGTATGTCACTGTACCATAATAATTTACCCTGTACTATCATAATAAAAGCCATATCAGTATAATATCAAAAAGATACCTAGACTGTTTAATGCTGCTTCCCCAGAAGACACTCTGGCTACATGGTCTACACCAATCCTCTCCGCCTCTTCTGCTGCTAAAGTGTATGTTAGAGGTGCAAGAAGCATGGTAGCATGACCATTGACAACATCTATCACTGATTCATACAGTACTACTGGCAGTTGCTAAAAAAACATTTTTTCATTACTATTATTTCAAAACTATATCATATTTATATAATATTTGTGGTCTATTTTTAGATACAACATATCTTCACGTCAAATCCCTTAAGAGACAAGCAGAGACTGTTTCTTTTTCAGAGTATCACTACTGTCTATTTGTGTGACTTTTCCTTCTTTCTTTAAGTTTTGACATTTGCATTAGCATTTTATGTAGCCATTTGCATCAAACTTTTCAAAATCGGGATTCAATTATAATTAGTCATTAGCCATGTCAGGGTCTTAGGTAAAGGGGTGGCCAAATTACTCAAGATCATATAGTGAATTTGTTGGCAACAGGGAAATACACTATACGCTAAATCTTCATGATTATTTCATTTGTGCACTGTCACTGAACAAAATTGTACAAAATGTGGCCAAAATTGAGTAATTTCAATCAATACAAACACGAAATTCAATAATTATGAAAAAACATCAACCATCTTTTCTCTCGATGGTGCTAAAACTCCATTTGTGTGACTTACATAGTTGTAACATAAATCTATAAGTACCCTCTGGTAACATTATTATAAGCCGAACTTTTACCTCACTATCAGTAAATCTTTGAAGCTCGCTCCTTGTAGAAGTCAGGAAAGCCCCTAATATCAAAATCTTTAAAAATAAGGATGTCACTTTTTTACATTCAATCTGACGTGGTTAAAGTTAGTCTGTTTATTTTTTTCATTGCCTTAAAATATTTTTATTCCAACTGGTGTTTTATGTGTCATATTTTATTTTTGTGTATTAAAAGCACCATAAAGCAACATTTCCTTGATTATATCTACATAAGGTTGCCTGGAAGAGATAACTTTTTTTGGCGATAAGGCATTTTTTAGTTATTATTTTTAGTGTAATTATTTTCCATGTATTTTAGGGGCACAATAAAGAGAAAATGATACAAGTCTTTTCTTACATTCTTACACTATTTACATTAGTACCTTAAGTCTTTGAACAGTAATAAGAGGTATTATTAGGATAAAACAATTTTGTTTTTTTTCTCAAAAATTTAAGGCTGACGAACATATTTTTTTTTTGTCTTATTATTCACTACGATCTGTCACATACTGGGGGACATTCAAGTAGTTGGTAGGTCGGGACTTGTCATGACATGCTCGGAATGCGACTAGGGTCACATCCTACTTTACTTTATTGTTTAAGTATGTCTTGGGGTATTTTCCGTTTAAGTCGACGAGTTGCGCGAGTTTCCTCCATCAAGACTTTCGCTAAGCGATTTGGGTGGTTTATGATCCTTTCTTTGTAGGTTTTCGTATGACGCAGAATTTCTTGTTTGACACTATATACTTGAAGGTCGTGATGAAGCTGTTCATTTGTCACGTACCATGGAGCGTCGGTTACCATTCGTAGTATTTTATTCTGGAATTTCTGCACGATTTCAATGTTGGAATGAGAGGCGGTCCCCCACAATTGGATACCATAGGTCCAGATTTGTTTAAGCATAACTTTATACAAAAGAAGTTTGTTGCTCATTGATAGTTGCGATCGGCGACCAATTAGCCAATAGTACTTCCGTATTTGCAGTCCCAACTGTTTGCGTTTGGTAAAGATATGCTTTTGCCATGTAAGTCGCTTGTCCAGGTGTAAACCTAAATATCTAACATGATCTGCTTGTGGAATTTCGACGTTATTAAGCGTTACTGGTGGGCATGTACCCTTTTTTAAGGTGAAGGTGACATTTATTGACTTTGTTTCATTAGCCTTGATTCGCCACTTCTTAAGCCATGTTGAAACAGTAACAGTACATAACAGTAATAAGAGGTATTATTAGGATAAAACAATTTTGTTTTTTTTTCTCAAAAATTTAAGGCTGATGAACATATAACACATGTTAAAAATACTTAAACTGGAAAACAACTTTAGCAATAGTAAAAGCAGAAAAATTGTTAAATTCAATGGTCACAAGATAAAGAAGACATACAAAGAACCACCTGACAAAAAAAAGACAAAACGATGGCTTTATTGAGGTTTTCTTTAAGATTTCGAAATTATATGCAACTTGTTAGAGCAACATGTGCCATTTTAACCATTATAATAAAGCTTAACCTTTGCTTTATTTTTGCGTTTTATGTATTTTCCCACTTTATTTTTTTCAAACAATAAAGACTGCTTAAATTGGTTGTCAAGATCCTTGTGTAAATTTACTGGCTAATATGACCAGACCTCAAACTCAAACCAGAAAGTGTCAATAATTGTTGAGTTATCAAACCAGACATAACTCTAGCACTAACTGAAAAAAAATACCAATCTGAAGTCTTCTGAATTCTAAAACTAAAATCTTTTTTATCATTAAACTTTACTTACATCACCTTTTATCCCTGCAGGATTTAACATAAGCATAACAGGACATTCATTGATGTCACAAATTTGTCTATGGACAGCTATATCATGCTCAGTAGGAGTATCTCCCGTAGTATACCATCCTAAGAAGTCCATATCTGAGAATACTTGTTTAACTAAAAAAAAATGTTAAAAAATAAGGCAAATATTAGCACGAAATAAATATACATTACTCAAATAATAATTATAAACAATTAGTTTTGCTATTTAGCAACATGTTTTTATATAAAAAAAATTGCTAAGTACTAAAATATAATTATATCATAAATAATAATTACCAAAAATGCCTAATCATGCCAATTGCCCAATTAATTTAACCTGAATGTTCTTTAAAATTAAATATTTTAAAAATGCCGACAGAAATGTTTAAATACACAACATATTTTCTCTTACAACACAAGTAAAAACTGCTTACTTTGGAATTAGATAAATTTATGTCAATTATATCAAAAAAATTCCACTTTGATATTGGTCCCCATATGGATGCCACAGAAAGACACACCCATACATATCAAACTTATCACTTTTAACCCGTCTCGTTCCTTCTTGGTCAATTTTTTTTTTGTTTATGCACTCACCAACTCTTATTTATGTAGATATGAAATACAAGTTCAGTTAATCTTCTCTTTCAACTCCCTACAATGTTTGTTTAACAAAAGTATAC
Organism: Calephelis nemesis; assembly: GCA_002245505.1. Classification (NCBI taxonomy): domain Eukaryota; kingdom Metazoa; phylum Arthropoda; class Insecta; order Lepidoptera; family Riodinidae; genus Calephelis; species Calephelis nemesis. The sequence goes on from NJDD01005783.1 coordinate 59,368, forward strand.
TCACATTGTTCTTCTTTTAAATTATAATAATCTCTATCAATAATAATGTCACCATCAATGACACTAAAGACTAATTCAAATGAATTCATTACTTCAATATTTCTTCCTTTCTGCTTTCCAATAAGTGCACCAATTACTGTAAAGACAATCGAATAAAGAATTACAGCACTAATTTATATCATAAAAATAGTAAACCTAGTTTTGGCCTCTAAATGAACATAATTTTAAAAATAATTTCACCTTAAACAATGTGTGTTGCAAAGTAGAGGTTTCAAATCATATCAATTTCAATGTAAACTCTATCCATCATATTAATAAGCACATACTTCAGCAGTCCAAGTTTTAAGTTGATATTGTAGTCTTTACTGCAGTTAAATACAGACTATAATGACACTGTTTAATAATAATATGGCATGGTAAGTTTAACTGTTGTCTGGATGCTGATTAAATTAGTGATGATTAAACTACTCTAATAATTTATAAAGTTTTGAAACAAAAGAATTTTGTTTTTAAAGCAGACCAATTATTGGTATGAGAGTTTCAAGTCTCATAACAGCAAACAGATTAAGTTTTACCCAATTAAAGCTGCCTAGTATGTCAGCATTTGTAAATTCTATGTCAAATTAACAAAATAGTATTCAATTGTTATAACAAGCAAGGTTCCGTAGGTTAAAGTACTTAAGATTAATAACCTGTTGGAGGAGTACCCTCTTGAGCTCGCAAACGCGTCCAGTGTTCAGATACATTCATAATAACAAGTGGATGTAAAGATACTGTAACAGATCCTGAGGTAGCTGTGGTAACAACAACACTTTTGGTATTTCCAGCAGATGGAGGTGCCGGTGACGTTGGGTTCGGAAGTTCTACAGGAGGACCAGCTGAAGCACTCTCAACTTCAACCTCCATTTCAAAATCTATTCTGTCTGCACTCGCCATAATAAAAGTGTTTTTACTGTTTGAATTTCCAAACTAGTAATCGACAATCCAGTTAGTTCTAACGATATCAATTATTTATTTAAAATGTTAATTATTAAAAGCAACACAAAAATCACACAACTCAAAAAACGACACACACACATCAAAAATTATCGAAAATTGAAAATGTCACAGTTGACTCTTGACACTGACAAGTTATTTGTTTTTAGCAAAGAGAATACAATACTACATAGGATCTGCCATTCTGCCATCTGTACATGGTTTTTAGCATCTGCCATTTAAGTAAATATGTGTATAGTAGGTACTACTATTTAAATTATGCAGGAGTTTTGGCGCCATCGTGAATGAAGATGGTCGTATTTTTTCATAATTATTGAATTTCGTGTTTACATTGAGTGAAATTAGTTAATTTACGTGGGAATTAGTTTAGTTTTGTTCAGCGAACGTGCACAAGTGAAATAATCATGAAGAAATTAGTGTATCGCGAATTTCCTCGCTGCCGCCAAACCTCATAGACAAGCTTGTGTAAAGAAACCACCGCTTTACTCAAGGCCCAGACAAGAATTTATAAACAACGATTAAGAACTGAAACAAAGAAATAATACGGAAGACGTGATTGTATGGCCTGAAGGCTTTTACCTGCCCCACAAAAGGGCGAATTAAATAAATACGTAATAAATAATTAAATTATGCACTTCGGCTTTACACTTTTTACATGTTATACTTTGATTTTTAAATTGGATGACCAAATCTAAATTTTAGCAAAATTATGTAATAACAACTCCCTAAAGATATCTTTAAAATACATTCGGAGTTTCGACGCTTGACGAATATAGCCGAAGCACATAATTTAAATACTGTACTTAGGTTTGCATCATTATTGAGGCAATACTATAGTTTATACTATAAGTAGTGTTATACTAAATAGTACCAGCAAAATCCAGCAAAATCGGACTTCAAGTATTTAAAACTAGTCTTACGTGATACTATTAAATTATTAAATTAAATGAGACCCAAATTTACTGATATTCCTTAATATTTTATATGAAATTCAATATAAGTGAAAAAAACTGCAACTACCTTTTCTACCAATAGCGCCACAACTTGACAAGTAAATAGTTGGTAATAATTCCTTTACCTTGCTCTATGGATGAAATTATTATCTGCAAAAAACACATTATCTGGATCTTCTAGTTGTCAATGTCAATTGTCATTTGATAATTTGTCAATTGGTTGTTAGTTGCGTGATTTCAGATTTGTGCATATTTTGTGTTTCGATTGAATATTTGAATAACCAATACACGAAATAAATAAGTTTAATTATTGTATTTGTTAAAAAGCATTAATAAATGTTTAACCTTACGATTTTAATGAACAATGTAAATCGACATTAAACTTCATTTTCAAACCAAGCTTTTGAAGATTATTATTATCTTTTATATTTGATAAATTAAACCACAGGTCAGCACTAATATTCTTATTTTTAATATACAATGGCTTCTTCAGTGGTCCAAGTAGCAAGTGCCGCAAAGAGTGTATCTCCTATATACTATAGGATTTTATCAAAATTCCCACAAAATTTTACATTTTGTTTTGCATATGGTTCTGCTGTCAAACCTCAAATAGGTAACCTGAAAAAACAGAATATGATAGATTTAATATATTGTGTTGACAATTCTCACCGGTGGCATGGAGCCAACATTGAAATGAACCCATCACACTACTCTGCTCTTCGCTTCCTTGGCAAAGGATTTGTTGCACGGTTCCAAGAAAATTGGGGAGCAAAAGTGTACTTTAATACATTAGTAGAAATCAAGGAAGAGAATGTTAACATTAAATATGGTGTAGTTTCTCAAAAAGACCTTATTGTTGATCTTCTAGACTGGAACAATTTGTACTTGGCCGGCAGACTCCATAAACCTGTAGAAATCATTAAACAAACAAAAAGTTCTCAACTTCAAAATGCTTTGCAATCAAACTTACGGTCAGCTGTTCATACTGCACTATTGATATTACCAGAGACGTTTTCTGAATATGACTTTTATTTTGCCATATCTAACTTAAGTTATGCTGGAGATTTTCGCATGACTTTTGGTGAAAACAAAAACAAAGTTCGAAATATAGTACAGCCTCAACTGTTGAATTTTCGTGAACTCTATAGGCCAATTTTGCAGCAGTTCCACGCTTATGTGGATTTCACAACAGGAGAAGTACAGTGTCACCAAGATATACATCCAGAGACTAAGTTACATCATCTAATGCAGTTACCTATGGTTCCTCAACAGAGAATTGTCAAGTTTTGGAATCATGGTGGCCTTCAACAAGACATGGAAGATGTTTTAAGGGCTGTAGCTTATGACATTGACTGCCCTGTTATATTACGACAAATTCTTAAGGATTTAGTATGGCAGTCTAGTGTAAGACAATCTTTAAAAGGAATAGCAACAGCTGGTATTTTAAAATCAATTCGCTATAGTGCAAAGAAAATAGCAAAAATGTTTTAAAGAAGCAAATATGTACATACAATAAAGTAGTTTGTAAGTTATGTATGTTTTTTATTCCAAGTTAAATGACATCCTTTATTTTCATTTTAGGTCAGAAATGCTATCAGATGATTCAAGTAGTGATTCAGAGACGGGGAGATTTAAATGCCAAACTAAAACTGATGAAAAAAATGGGTCCAACAAAAGAGATGATAATCTTAGCTCTTCTAGAAGAAGAAGGCATTCTGTTGATCGAAACAATAGACCAAGTGGTAGGCATCTTGATGAGAGAGATAAGTACAGAAGGCGTTCCCGAGAAAGAAATAGGTATTCTAGATACTCTCCAGTAAGACGGAGGTCTCATGACAGGTCTAGAAGTACAAGATCTCCAGAAAGATCTAGACATAATAGAAGCTCAAGAGGTAGGTCTAAGCAAAGAGATCACCGAAGTAATAGCAGAGATCGTCATAGACATTCTAGATCTCGATCACATAGATCACAAACTCATAGCAGAAGTTTAAAAGAAGAAATTAAAGGTGTAATTGGTGCTAAAGACAAGAAATCTAATGAAACAAATAAATCAAAACCTGATAAGTCACCATCACCAGATGTAGCTAAAAAATCTGTAGTGCTCAAACCTTCAATTTCTCTTGAAACAAAACCTAAAAGTGAAAGCCCTATTCTCATAGAAGAACATGATAACAGTGATACAGAAATTGTTCAACCTGGCTCATATTATAAAATGATTCCTGCCATTCCTAAAGAACCTCAAAAATCTGCAGAGTCAAGTGAAATAGATTCTTCTGATGACGAAAAACTTAGGGCCAAGCTTTTAAATATAGAAAAGCAATTAGAAAAAACTAAAAAAAGAAAACATAAAAAGAAACATAAGCGAAGGTCACTTAAATCTGATAAAGAGAAAGGTGATTCATCTGCATCTGTAGAAGTGAGCAGCACTACAGATATAAAAGAGATAAAAGTGGATCAGCCTAATAATTCCGCTGAGGTTGTTGAAGTCACTTCAACACAAAAGAGTAATCAGAGAGAAAGCAGTGAAGAAGGGGAAATATTAAGTGACGATTCTCAATCACAGATTGAAATAGATCCAAATGATTTAAGACATAAACTGAAGCGATCTAAAGCTGATTCCCAAGAAGGAAAACAAAGCAAACTCGATGTGTGTGGCCCAGCTTTACCACCGCATTTGGAAAAACGCTTTAGACAGAGTATATCACCGTCTACTCCATCATTGTCTCCTGTACTAAGTCGCAGTAATCGTAACATAGGTATGTCATGTTTATTTTTTAACACAATGCACCCATGACAATCCCAAATAGATATGAAATCCTTTGTGTTTTTGTAGTGTTAAAAAACTAGCAAAAGGAGCATTTGTACATTTACCTTTTGTAGTATTTTTTAAATCTTAAATGTTTGTATTCATATTTTACATTATAAATACATATTATATAATTACTGTTACTAAGAAATACAAGCTACTTTTGTCTACATGTCATCCCACAAAAATAAAAAAAAACATGTTTTTTCATTTTTTAGGACCATCTATCCCAGATGACTTGAGAAAAGTATTAGCTGAATCAAGTCATGAGGTAATAAAATGTATTAGCTCAGATGAAGATGATGGAATTGGCCCCTTACCTGCTGATTCTGACAAAAAACATACAGAAGCGCATCTACGTCTTGAGGAGCGTGCAATGGAAATGAAAATAAGAGAAATAGAAGGAAGATCTCTTCAAACCTCGAATATCAAATCAAGAGAGCAGTGGATGCTAGAATTGCCTGAAGGCAAAGCAAAATATATAGGATTAGAGGCACGCAGTTTTAGAGCAAAGGAAGGACCTGATATGTCTGATAGGTAATTTCATTTTTTTAAAGAACCTGTTCATATTGTGTACTATGCAGGGTTACATTTAAAATACCAGCCAAATTTTGAGAAAGGGTTGGAAATCAATAACACTTTCGATCTTTGCTGCAATTGAAATGTCAATTATAATTTTTATCCAAAGCAAATTCAAAATGTACAGTTACAATGTGAACGAAGCATTCAACTGTTTCCCGCCGACCGCAATTATCATCAGAAAATCCGTGTCTGCCTACCAATCATAAAAAGTCTTAACATATTTTGAGATTGGTATGACCTGTTCCAAAAAAGCAGATTCTCAATTGAACTATTTTTTTTTTGTATTTTTGTAATATGATTACTCAGCCAATTTTATACCGTTTCTGAAGATTTTTTTTAAAGATAGGTAAAGATTCTGAGTTGACCCAATATCAGTTTTATCATGATCCAACTAGTGATTATGAGGATGTTAAGTGTTGACTTAACAAAAAGTTATGCATTATTAAGTATAATTGGAATGATAAAATTAAATTGGAAACATCTTGGAATCATTAGCAATTTTTGAAAAAAATGTTATCTAGAAGAAGTACCTATTAAAATAGTTGAAGGCAGTTATTGCAATTTACTAGGTTTAATTATAAATTTTAATGTTGTCATTATAGTTGTAGCTATATGGGAGTTCAGTGACATGCTACATTTATATAACAACATATAATGCCAACAAAGTTGGAACACATAAACCAGGAGACTCAACATATAAATCAGGAGATCTTCAGTCTCTATATCTGTTTCGAACTATCAGAATTTTTATCTCATATTAAAATTTAAATGCTAATTTATGTGTATAAAAAATTACCTTATATAATTATAATTATTAGTTGATTTTAACAATAATTAAATTATGGATAATAGTCTTTCAAATCTTTAAGCTTATTATCTTACTACTAAATTGCATTCAATATTGTCAATTTTATTTATTATAAATAATTGTTCATTCCCCAGTACCGTTTTGTGGTATTGCTAACATACACACACAGCAACATACACACAGACTGACACACACAAATGAACCCACAAGATACTTTAATGGTATGTATGACACATAATGTAGTACATAGTACTTGCAGGAGATGTTTATTATGGATTTTGTATGGAAAAAACTGATTCTTACGGCACAGTTTACTCTTTCATAAGAATCATGGTGTAGTATTGTATAAATACATTTTATATTATTTTAGTACAAGTAAATAAATCTTTAATCTTTTAAACTCGCTTGCAGGTCAAGCTGGACAGACACTCCAGAGGAAAAGGCTCGTAAAGCTGCAGGTATAGCAAAAGAAGAAGACTCTAAGACAGTTCTTCAACGAGAAGCTCGAGAACGCCAGATCGCTAGTAGAGATGATGAACAAGAAAAAGCAATTAAGTGAGTTGATTCATTTTTCTCACAGATACCCATAACCTCCAATTAAGATCGTCTAATTCACGTACCCTTTCCATACCGTCGCATCGCACCAACTTCCTTTCTAATTCATTTAGTATACAAGCCTCCCGTCTCTGGAATGAACTTCCTCCTCACATAAGACAATCCCAATCAAAGTTCTCATTTAAGAAACACACTCGTAAATTACTTCTAACAGGCACATAAGTGTACACATAAGTAGATTACGCACATTATATTAGTAGATTTACGCACTGTGGTTGTATTATAGTTGTCATCATTTGTTTCAAGCATCTGCATTGTTGTTTTTCTGTTGGTCCAAAGGTTGGCTGGTAGAGAATGTTAGCGCATTAAGCTCGCCTTTTGTATAACATATGGAAATATGGTGTACAATAAAGATTAAAATAAATAAATAAATAGATTCTAGTTTTACAATCAATGCTTAATTTTTAAAATCTTTAAAAAAAACTTTTTTTTAATTATTCGTCTTTTTACTATAGGAAGCACAAAAAGAAACACAAGCGGGAGGAAAGCTTGTTGGAGTTACATCAGAAAAAACTTAAAAAGAAGAAAAAGGTGAGTTATAACATCAAATGGATCTTATATTGTCCTATATTCCACGTCTTTTTCACATGGAGGGTAAATACCTAAAATATGGTAGATGGAACTTTTAATTAAAGGAAATCTTCACGCCCTTATTTCCGCCCACTCAAACTCAGGACCTTGTGGAATTAATACCGGACCACTACACCACAAAGTCGATAAAAAGGCTGAACGGAGATCTTACTTTAATTCCAACGACAATTTAAATTGCATTCATAAGCTTTAGGTATGTATTATTCTTTTCCAATAAAATAAAAACAAAAGGGACAAAACATTTTGTACGTGTCAAATGAGTCAGAATGTAAATAACATATTGATTAAACGTGTGTAAAAATGGCGCGTACAACCTAATCTAACTATATGTTTTCTCTTTCAATTGCTTACGTTGTAAGAAGATGGCAATAACTTAAAATAATTGCAAATAGCCGCAGAATTACCACCAGTATCATTATAGCAGAAAGGATAGGTAAGGCGATGGCACTCGACCACCAATTTTCTTGTTCAACATTTGTTCGCCTTTTATGAGTTGCCTGGCAGGAAGGCAGACAGTCCGGTTTATATATTTATATCTTAAATTATTTCTTGATTTATGTTTTGATTTCAGAAAGAAGATAAGCATGACGACAAAAAAGAACGACGTCCGTTTAGCCGAGAAACGGACCTGCAAGTGAATCGCTTCGATGAGGCCCAAAAAAAGTCTATCATTAAGAAAGCCCAAGATTTAAATTCAAGATTTTCACGAGGAGAAGCTAAATATTTATAAAAATATCCGAAGATGCTGTTAGTATAATTTTAACAAACAATAGCTTTTAAGAGTACGCTTTCCACTTGAACAAACTTATGGATTAGCGTTATTAAAGTAATATTCTTATTTCACTGTTTCCGGCATTTAATGATCTAGGTGAAGATGCAGGATAACTTTTAGATAATTTAATAGACTTTATTTTTTCGAAAAGTCTTAAACAAGGTGTTATTAAAAAAATCTGAATTAATTTACCCAAAATAAGTTATTTACACATTTAATTTAAAAAATAACTATTTATTTGCAACTCATATTACAGAGTTTCTCTCCCATATTGGATTCAAGTCGTGCTAATACAACTTTTGAATTTTATTTTCTTCTTTCAAGACGTATAATTTAAAAAAAAGCCAAAAAATATACGTAACGTTCGTCAATTTCTGCGTTTATTGTGTCGCGATTGTATTTCATACTTTTCAAACCAACTCAGGGTGTATAGAATCAATTTCCTCTAGCCGATGTTAATTGACGGACTAGTAAAGACAGTGTTAATCTTATTATTTTTTCCAAACAAACAATAATCCCTATTATTGACAAAGGTACACTTCAACATTGATATGCCTCTTAGTCACATCTCTTTGCTCGCTCATTATAAAACTATGCAAGGATACGTCAAATAAGCGATTGTATTGTGTGTTACACAAGCTAAATAACTTATTTCGATGCGTAATATTGTTTTAGGTTGCTCGTCTTCGCGGCTACTAATAAAATGACTAGCCAAATGACGATTTTTTAATAAATACGTCGTTATAATGACGTGTCTTCAATTATTTATTTAGTTATACTATTAGTTAGTGTTTTTTTCTGCCTGTGTGTACAAGAATAAGTGGAAAGAGCACTCTTTATCTCTTCAAGTGCTTGGCCCATTTCGATTTAATCGTTGAACATGTTTTGACACAATATTCTGTATTTATATACATGGTGTTTCTTGAATGTATATCCTAAATATGTTTAAAAATTTCTATGTTCTTATGTTTTAAGTACGACAATAAAAGTGTTCAAATGGCGTTTTCTGATGTCAAAAATTGACTTAGTGTTTTTATTACCCACGTGCTAAGAATCCTCTTGTCGTTTTTTGGCGCCAATTCCTGCCCCCATAGAGTCAGTGTTTGATGACGAAGGGTAGAGTAGGTGATAGCCTTTCTTGTGTAGTCTAAGATCCCGGTCATTAGATAGCGACACACGATTATCATTTAAAGTGAATAGGCGAAGGTTGTCTTGCTAAAATACAAAACCGCGTCGAATTATGCTCACAAAAGTCAAAAGTTGACGAAATGTTGCATAAAGTCCACCTTTGTACACTATGGTGCAGAAACTTTAAATAAATAAATAAAATGTATTGTACCTACTTATAAAAAGTTTCGAAGATAATTATCATTCGCGGACACTTATACTTTGTATAGGCAGAATCTTAACTGTCAGCTTGTTCGCTTTCCTAATCCTTCAAATAAATGTGGTAATACAGCAAAATACAAGCGTAGCAGCAGGGCCGGCCCTAAGGCAGAGGAAGAGGAGCGCCCGCTCTAGGCGCAAGTTAGGAAGAGATGCTTTGATTTACATTCAACTAGCTGTTGATCGCGGCATTCTCCGCTTGGTTATGGGTCCCCCATAAAACATTTTTTCGGGACAAAAACTATCCTATGTGTTAACCCAAGTTACTTTCTAAATGTTTGCCAAATTTCAAGAAAATCTGTTTAGCGGTTGTTGTGTGAAGGAATAACATACAAACTTTCGCATTTATGATATTAGGATGTGTATGAAAAAATATTTACTATTTAGTGTTCTTACTTGGCCTAAATTCTATATTGGCTTCATGCTAAATGTAATAAAAGTTATTTATGCCAATTCAGGAGAAGGGCGCTGAAAGACAATCTCGATCTACCCTGGAGCCGGCTCAGCTTGTGATATGATAAATAGAATTTCTACATTCGCAAATGCAGGCTCGAGTTTTCGTTTTGTGTAAACTAAAAGAACCAGTCAAATTTGGAGACAGGGCTAGGTATGATCTATGAAATATAAGGAAAAACAAACTATGACTATCTAATACTACTCTGCCTACCACGTAAGGAATTGACGTGAAGATATGTATGTATTCAGTTGACTCCCATTTACCAAAATCGCATGCTCAGTCTGGCGAAGTTATGACTCAGAGTAAATGGGTCGACATAAGTAGTATGACAATAATTCAAGTATTTTTACGGACTATGTTAAATGAATGTTTAAAGAAGTAGTAAATATTAAAATTTGTCAATAATTTTAAACGCACTTTCATCTCAACCTAAATATCCTTACATTAATATTAAACATCTTTAAAATGTATATGACAAAGAAAATAATGTTGAATAGACTAAGTTGGTCAGTTAAATTTAATTTGAAAAAAAAGCGGTTGTCTGTAAAGTCGGCTTACTGACGATAGTCGAATGTGACAACGTCATAAGAACGGAGACCGATTGTGCCTCTTTATCGCTCGTTCCGCGCTCTCGCTTGCACTTCAAGCCTTGAATGGCACGCCTCAGAGCGAGGTAACGCCGCATGAGTAATGTTTTTTGTTGCGTGCCGGCGGCTCCATCGAATTATAAGATGTTGTCACGTCAAAAAACAATTTGGCTCGAAATTAGCAATAAATTATTTTGTATAAAATAACTATAAACAAGTTAGCGAACACTATTTAAAATATTTCGTTTACAACAAAGGTAAATTCGCGTCGCTGCTACTAATACTTGCAAGAACGTGAAAAAATAACTATTTTTTACATTACAAACGTACATATACTTACACATATTCAGTTTAATAGGAAAATTATTACAGTATTACAGTGGCTATTAGGTAGGTATTTTTGTAAAGTAACACTCATATTGAGTACCTATTAAAAACATCTAAACGTACATTTTATAAATTTTCTATCACATTGCACAATGTACAAAATATTGATTTTCTGTGAAAATAAATTTTAAACTATAGTGTAATGTTTTTTTTTTACTAAAAATGTAAATACTTGCGTGACAATATGTCATCCCTTATCCCCGATTATAATTCACTTAAGGCCAATATTAATAACCTATCTAAGATTATAGATCGTGCTATTTTATATCAGTTTCTAGGTAACTGATGTTATTTTTCAATATATGACAAAATATTTCAGCAACAAATCTCTAAAAGGCCTATCTTTATTTGTAGATAAGTTATTAACATTGGCAATGTGTGGTCGTAGGAAGTTTGCCTGTAACATATGTTTATTTTATTCTAATTTATTCCTTTTAACCAAATACAAAGTATTTGTATGAAATGAATGTGAAGGAAGCCAAACAATTTGTCAGGATCGTGAGGTCTGGTACTCGATACCCTGCCTCCTCGTAAGGGACTGTGCGTGATGATCTGTTTGTATGTAACCAAATATAAATATATGAAAATTCTTTCTTGAGTCGTAAATAGAACGATTTACAAAGTTGTGTTATAACTCGTCACTAGCTGTCTCGGCAAACTTGGTACCGTTCACCCATGTGCTTAATATTGCTTAAGTGAGGATTATGCAGGGAAGTACCTAAATAAAAATTCAAAACTTTATACTGGCTTTTATTTATTTATTCAACATTACTGGTTTAAAAAAATAATCATATTTCTACTTCTGTAACAAATATAAGTGTCGTGTCTCGTTCAGGACCTAAACAGCTTTCATTTCAACCTGTGCTGCTGTACTGTGTATGGGATCTGTTGAAGCACAGGTTTTGACCTTCGAGTCTTCACAACAAAGAGGTTCGTCAGCGGTCATGTCAGCATATATCCAAGGCTTGTCGCAGAGTTTGTAGAATGCTGATAACTAGAACGTAAACACAAATATTTGTACAAATTTTAAAGAAAATAAAAAAAAATACCTTAAGGCAGGATTTGAACCTTTCGTCTCAATGTTTGACCTACTGACGTAAACGCTGAGGGAATTGGACATTTTCCACAGGAATTGAATCATGTGTATCCTTGTCTTGTAGAAATAATATATCCCAGGCACAGGATAGATGCTAAAATTAAAACATTCTAAGCAAAAATATAACTGCGCACTTGATTTTGTAGATTTTTATTTTAATCTTTTGCTAAGAAGGTATGCCAGGCCTATAAATACTTAAGATTATATAATTAGAATTTTATATTCATATGAGAGTAGGAGAAGTGCTTGTTTTGATCAATTAGGTACTTACTGCTTATCTGCCACCTTGTAGCAGACAGAAGGTCCGTCTTTACCAGAAAGAACCTAGACCTTTTGAGAACGCATACAGCATAACAATAGGGTTACTCTTGAAGCTTGATTCATGCGGTATTGGAAATTGGAATCTTAGGAATTTTAGGTAGGTTACTCTTTAACACAATACCTACTGGCGAATTATCAACATTTAGTTAAAATAACCAATGAATTATTATTTCGAATTTGTAAAATTTATTTTTAATTAAATGTTAAATAATAATCCGCTGTGTTAAAAAGTACATATAGATACGATTCCAATTCGCATAATATCGAGATTTTTTTATGTGATAAGACAGTAAACGAGCTCACGGCTCTCCTGATGGTAAGAAATATGGTGGCCTATGAACACCATAGATATTATAGGTGCGTCACTGTCCTGTGGCCGAGATGTTAAGCCTAATGTGCAACTCTATCGGCTACTCTACCCTCCGGACCGGAACAAGACGATGTCGTTATGGCAGCAGGAATTGGAAAGCCGGTGGATCCCTACCCGGGCAAGTGCTGCACAGCAGACCAGTGTGTTGATGGCAGCGACCCATTAAACCAATACTCGCCTCTTACGAGCTGCTTGGTGGGAAAGGCAGATGATCTATTCTACACAGGGGACCCGAATTGACACGGGGAACATGAATAACCCTAAAAATACTATTATGAACAGATAATTCGTAAATTGAAATTAATTGGCGTTTCGAAAACTGGATGTTATCAGGAAATCCATTTATTTATTTGCTTTCTTCCAATTTTTATGCTTATAAGAAATAAGAACATGTTTTTAAATGTAGAAACACTTGTACTGTTTTACGTATTACTTATAATTCATTATTTTATAAATAGCCTAACGGTTTTGCTAATGACAGCATCATCAGGGCTAGAACTTAAACTACTGATTAAGTTAAGTGATGAATATTTGGAAGTTTTACCAAGCGCCGACGATGGAAAATATCAAATAAATAAGTACATATATTTTACCTTCAGTTCATCAGCATTTTTCAATCTATTGCACAATATTTCTGGTCCTTTAGCCTTCGTAGCTGTAGCTAAGGCAAGACACAAACTTTTGCAGGTTGATTCGCCTTCTTCATCACACCGCACTACTAGACCAGGGGCTTGGGACAGTAATGGCTCAGTGTTCGTGGCAGGTTCAGGTGTTGAGAACCCTCCACACGAGCAGTTGCTTTTTGTTCCTACTTCCGCTGTAGGACTAAAAATGTAGAAGTACAGGATCATTCTTATATTTTTTTCACCCCAAATTATATCTAGTTGTGCCCGCCGCGACTTTGCGTGGAATTTCACAAAAAAAGTAAATAAAAGTAGCCTAAATTACTCCTAATTGCATTAGCTACCTACTAGTGGAAGTTCTGTCAGCATCTGTCCAGCCGTTTCAGAAATTATCCGGAACAACCAGACAGATAAAATGTAATTTTTGTACATGTAGATAGCTATATTATATACATTCTTAGGTATGTAATAAAAAGCGGTTATTTTAATATTACAAACTGTCACTATTTATGTGTATAGATCCATAAGTCAGCGTCAAAGCAGATAGCTCTACCGATGGTAGGAGAGTAGTGATAAACGTCGGCTATCATTGTTACTAGCGTTGTACTGAGTACTGACTACCCTAGTCACTACCCACCAGCACGGACGCAGACAATGGCGAACATTGACGCTATTCCGAGAGAAATAGATAAAGGAAACAGCTAAACTTATCTGACACTATAGTTGTGTCTGAATTTAAAAGATAAAGCAGATAGCCAATAAACCCCTTAAAAGAAAGATTCCTCTCTTAAAAGGATGAAAGAAAGACCCAAGTATGAAACATGACTGCGAGAAGCATAAACGTCAGAACTAGCATGAACTAGAAGATAGTACAGAAAAAGTCTTCAACTTTATTAGAAGAACGAAAGAAAAATTGTAATCGAGAGCCGTCTATGCCCAGGCACAAATGTAATATGACATACTTTTACCATCTATCTATAAGCTTTCCTTTCATCAAATTATGTTAATTGCTTACATGCATTGTTTTACTTAAGTTAAAATAAAATTTCATAACTTAAACTATAAGTAAAGTACCCTAATAGAGAACAAACTGACGGCTTATGTACTGGTAAAACATAGACGCCTTTGCAAAAATGCAATACATATATTATTTGTAAGAAAATACTCATCAATAAACTAGCAACCCACCCCTACTTCGCACGGATTTAAAATATGCATATGAACCTTTCACTTCAATCACTTTATCTGTTAAAAAACCGCATTAAAATCCGTTGCGTAGTTTTAAAGACTTACCTAAGTATGCAAAGGGACAGAGGAAGATTTTTGTTTTATATAAAAGCGATTCCAACATTTTTAATCTCATGAGTATTTTTTAAAGTAAGAGTTCAGCAAGCAAGCAAGCAAACGTCTCTCCTGATGATAAAAGATAACCGCGGCCTATAGACACCACAGATGTTATAGGTGCGTCGGTGCCTTGCGAACAGGATATTACGCCTATTGTGCAAGTAAGTCTAACTAAACCTTCGAGAACGGAACATGACACAGTCTTTATGGCGGAGGAATAGCTAAGTTGGTGAATCCCTACACGATCAAGTTTCTGCATAGCGCACTGTCACAAGTGGTCCTGTTGGTAAAGATTTAACCAGTAGTCGCCTCTTACGAACTGCCTGGCAGAGAGGCAGGTGTTCAATTCTCCTCAAAGAAGATCTGTATATTAATATGTGATGTCAAAACTTTGGATTCCTTTTTACGAAAATAGCGCGGATACAGGAGCATAAAATTTGGCACACTTACAGTTTATGTGTAGGAGAAGTGCAGACTGCTAATATTTTTCAATTATAATGCTTATATAGTACATTAAATTAATAAATA
>NJDD01005783.1:77028-89209 GCA_002245505.1 Calephelis nemesis
GCTTAAATTCATTCTGACGTGCACAGACAATTTTCAATTTGCCGCCAAATCGTAAAACAAATGACAAATGAATGAAATGTACTTATACTCAATATTATTGGTAAAGAGTTCTATTTTCAAAATTTAAACTTATTTTTTTAATACAATGCTTTAAGTTGCCAGTTCTAAAAACTTTCAGTTTGGCCCTCGTATCGAAGTATGAGAGATTTGCCTTCACATTCACTTGTTACACTCCACAATAAAGCTACTGTAGGTTATCGCTGAATTTCATACTTCGTTCTTCGTGATTTTTGTTTCGCCGGCTGGTAGGTAGGTAAAATTTGTTTTAATATATAACCTACAGCGTGGCCGTCCGCCGAGCTATGAAATAGCTTGAAGAACGTATAAACTTGTTTGAAGTATTTTATTTACGCCTTACGAAAAATTATACCACGAAGAAGTTTCACTTCTTGTGTATACCTACACTAATATACCTATACACATTTTTATGAGATTTATTTTAGACAAGATGTTGCCCACGGCATTGCCCGCGTGGTCCCACAGGAACAATGTTTCGGGATCAAAACCATGCTATGTGAAATAAAAATAAAACCTACCCAAGTTACCCTCTATATGTGTACCAAATTTCATGGAAATGTTCATGGCGAAGGAGTCACAAGCAAAAAGACAAACTTTCGCATTTATATTAATAGGATAGGATAGGGACGAACCAGGCGGGATTTCTGACTTACTTACCTAATAGATGTCACTAAATCAGATCATGATGTCTCATATAAGTATATACCTACGATACTGTTGTTACTACTGCGTCGCTAGCTTGCGATTGGGATCTTATAAGCCATAGGTATGTCAATGTGCCAGTGTACCAGCTACCATACCTGCCAAAGCGGATCAATGACAAACAAGTTACAGCGGAAGGAATAAGCGAGGCGATAGTGCCATTCCGGGCCGGCTGCTTAAAAGCACTTTATCATCATCATCAGCCGGAGGACGTCCACTGCTGGACGTAGGCCTCCCCCAAAGGGCGCTACAAGTCACGGTCACCATCCGCTTGTAACCAGCGACTTCCCGCGACTTTGACCAGATCATCAGTCCACCGGGTGGGAGGTCGTCCAACACTACATCTTCCGGTGTGGGGTCGCCACTCGAGAACCTTTCTTTCCCATAGGTTGTCGGTTCTGCGAGCAATGTGGCCTGCCCTGCAGGCCTGCACTCTATGGCCTGCAGGAATGACAGACTGCAAAGGGGAAGGGAGGCATAACGAGGCGCGGGGTACAACGGGACTACCCACACATACAAGTAATTACGGTACACAACATAAGGCTAGGTGTTATTTAATCACCGAAATTCTACAAAATAAAACAAATTTTGCAGATTCAGATTTTCCGGCTACATTTAATAGCAGACACAATCATAGCTTTATCATCAGCTGAAATGAAGCAGTAACTGAATGAAAGCGTTGGGTGACCTGTCAACTATGTGAGCATTGGTCACATAAGACCTGTAAAATTGTTGGTGACGAAAATATAGAAATTTACATCAGTTTATTGTGTATCCCGTGCTGTCCCGAACTCGGTACCTTATACTGCCCCTACCGTGGGGCACGATGGCGATATCGCTAGGGTGTTGTAATATCCAAATTCAAATTATAAAAATATTATTTCAATACCTTTATCACCAAATCGAGATTTTTTTATTTAATATGTAACAAATAAGTTGATTTTTAAGATGAAATTTAATCCATAAATAAGTTAGGTAATTAAAGTAATCAATAATTAACAAATAGGGTGTGTTTGGCTTCAATTAATAAATATGTTTTTCTTTATTTTTTTTTACTGTTTACTTCCCTTAACTTCCCCTTTATTCTTCCCCTACATACCTTATATATTCTCGTGGAGGCCCTCGATACCACCCTCAGGAAAGGAGCTATTTTCGTAACATGTAAATCTATAAATAATGAAAAAGTTGGTCCGGGTTCCTTTGCAAAAAAGACCATCTGCCTTCCTGTCAGGCAGCCCGTAAAAGGCGAACATAGGCTTGCCATCACTAACACCGTGACATTTGACTAGGTAGTAGAGTTTCGTTGTGACTCGCCTTTTTGGTACCACCGCCTTACCTATTCCTGCAGCTATAACGTAAGTGTTTGCCATTGACGTGATCCGGTTTGGAGGATAAAGTAGCCGGTAACCTTGCTTTTGCTCGAGGCCTAACACCCCGGTCACAGGTTGGCAACGCACTATTACCACCGATAGTGTCTTTAGGCGACGTGAATTTTTTACCATCAGGAAATCCGTCTGCTTGTTTGCCTTCCAATGTTATAAAAAAAACTGAAATAGTGGAGTAATTACCAATTATATACTGCGATTATATAGAGGATATGTAGAGATAACTATGACTAAAAACTCGTATAGCCAACATGATCCTTTATGTATTTTATACTTTTATTAGCTAAAATGATAACGGTTACGTCATCATATTATATCCAATAGGTAAGATCATAGATCCGGCGACCTAAGACTTCACGTTCTATGTACACATTCTATGTACCTAGAATAAGGTCATATATTTACTAAATAGTAAAAGGTCAAACTTGCAGGCATGCGGTTGCGAAACACGATTTTTAGATTAGGTATAGCAGATAACAGTGGACTAAAAAGGCGTGTAATGTAGAAAGGGGTCGTCTTTGGACACGTGTACAAATTTACTCGTTACCCAAACTGACAGCACAATACGATCACGATAGTGACAAACTGGCCACGGAGTCTGGCAGTAGAAATAGGTACGGTGGTAGTACCTAGAAGCAATGAGTCAGTCAGGCGTATGTCTATGGTTGATCTATCAGGAACAGATAAGGCGGCGGTAGCTATCCGGGCGAGCACTGGCACCATTTAATTATTAAAGAGGCGGTAGCAATTTGGTTGAGTACTGAGGCTATGGCGCCAGGAAGAGTTAAGGTGACGGTAGCAATTTGGGTGAGTATCTACTGACGCTATAGTGTCAGGAAGAATTAAAGAGGCGGTAGCAATTTAGATGAAACGCTATGATTCGGAGAAGAGCTGAGGCGGTGGTAGCAATCTCCGCAAGAAATAACGCTGATATCAGGTAGGGCGACGCGCGTTCACGTAACAATCCTAGTGAGCAGTGACGGTATTACGGCAGATATATGAATCGCTGGTAGCAATCCGGGCGAGCTACTTAACAACATTCTACCTCCTAGATTGGTGTCGATGCTTTTAATATTTTTCATGAATTGCTCTTTATATATAAGGGTACAGGAAAAGAAGGTGCCCATTGCAATGTTCTTATTTTGAATTAATTATAGATACTAGCTGTTCCAATAAAACTTATGTATAATGTATTTTTTATGGCTACCAATCAGGCTTTGTTATTTTAAAACTGATTTTGAGTGAATTTCAAGTAAAGGCGTGTTCAGATGACCGACGCCGAGCACGCACACGCGTTAAGCCCGTCCTACACCCGCGCTTGGTACGCATAAGGCCCATAACTCACTGCCACTGCGATGTGGCCAGTGACGTCGCCATGGCTAGGTCTAGCGTTTCTGCGTCGCCATTCGGTCGCCAAGTGCGTTAGCCATCATACATCTCAATACGAACTAGTTGGCAACGTCGCTGGCTACGTCGCCATGGCGTCTCGGTGAGTTATGGCCCTAATGCATCGCGCACGCCTTGCACCCTCTTGTACTACTAGTGATTGGAATTCGTTCACTCGATTTAGTAGGCAGTCCAGGCAATCTCTGAGTGAGAACGTGTATAACAAAATGGATTCGACTAGGTTGAAAAAGTTCTAATAGCATACTATGTATATAAAAAATGGAAGATATCAAAAGATCTTTACTAATGCTGGATGTGCAGCGCGTGCTCGGGGTGCGCGCGGGGTTAGCGCGTGGCATGAGCGAATTGACTTGGTTAATGCAATTTGAGAATATTGGTGTGACAATAGGGCTCAAATTATGTCGAAAAAAGATCAAAGCGTGTGCGACGCGGGTGATGGTAAGCGTGGCGTGCGCGTATCGTCAGAACGCAGCCTAAAACATAATCTAGCTTTAATATCGAAAGCGCTCATTACATTAGCAACTTAACAAAAAGTGGTACATTAACGTTTAAGCCACTTTAGAAAAGTCGATAACGAACGCGCTTATTGTTGTCGGCAATGAATTTTGTTTTCGTTAAAAAAATATTATTTTTCCTAATTCGAAATCACTCAAAACAATGAGAATGTGCAGAAGGGTATTTTCATTTGCTCTTCATGTTTTTTTTGAAACAGCAGAATTTTCGTAGAGTAGATAGAATGCTTGATCCCTTACAGAAGGGCTCCCACCATCAGAATATCCTTTTTGAAAAATGAAAATATACAAAAAAAACTAATTATTTTATGAATATTGATGACTAAGTAGGTATGACAAATTGAGTTGGATCAAATGATAAGGGTAGCTATGTACATTGATTCCGTATAAGTATTGAGGGGGTGTCTCCTGGTTTAGCGGTCGGTTCAGTCCCCGAGTCGGGCAACAAGAAAAATAAAAAAATTGTATTTTCAATCTATAATATAAAAATGAGTTGCTAAATACGTTGGTAAGCGCATAACTTCCGAGCGACTGAACAGATTTGGATAATTCTTTCTTTTTTGTGTTAGTTATTGTCAGAAGAAGGTTTTTATGAAGAGAAAAACTGGGAAAATTGTAGGGAAAATAATACTTTACTTTTCCCATAGAAACTGAAAGGGTGGAACGAAGTTCGCCGGCACAGCTAGTTTTCTAATAAAAATAAAGTAGCGTGGGATTGGACCAGATCGGAGCACATCAGTTGGCGATAAGCTTGTTACCGTAAGTTAGTCGTGGTCGTGGGTACTCTGGTTGTGCCTCTTCTTCCTCTTCCTACTTCTTCGGGGATATGAGCGTGAAAATATATACATACATATTTAAGTCTATGAATTACGTGAGGCGTTTAAGGGGGAACGAAGTCGAGCCAAATCGCGTTTATTTATAATGCAGAGCTTTTTAGACTGCTGGTAGCACACCTGAGAGAAGAGTGCAGAGAAATTATAGAAATCTTATACTCATGTTTTTCGGTAATAATTACATTTTTATTCAAATCATTCAGTCTAAAGAAAAAAAATACATTTCGACAAATTAAGTTTACAATCTTAAAACATTGAACCAGTCACAAAAATACCGTAATTTTATTATATTCATTTTTTTTGTCAGAAATCATAAATACAAAACCTTTCTATACTTATTTTACTCATTAAAGCCTTATTCCCATAATCAAAAATCCGTAAACCGTCAGTATAACCATTGGCAGTTTGCCTAAAAGTAAAAAAGCGCTGCTCATTAAGTGAACAATCGAAAACGAACGACTGTAGTTAGATTTTCGTACAAAAAGCAAACCTTTGTGAGCGAAACGACTCTTTTCTTGATTATAGGAACCGGGCCTAAGAATTATGAGGTTTATACATCTATGATTGTGATTAGTGACAGCACTATATACATCTATTTGAAACATAATATATTAAAAATACATAAAATGAAATTTTAAGTCTCTAAACAGTAATAATATTAGAATGATCCGCATTGTCTATAATCTATATATTAATAGTTATTATCACTTAAATATAAAAATATTGGTTAAAATGCTTTGTTACTTCCTAAACACAGTCAGAGTGATAATTATATGATAAAAAAATTTTTCGTTTTACTACAAGTCTACATCTATTTGGAATCAAATGTGGTTCATGAAGTGGAGAGACAAATTATTCAGATAATATTTAAAATTGTCACTACATTTCCAACTTTTTCGGTTGGCGATAGGTTTGCCGTCTATCACAATGTGGGACTGTAGTGTCTTCAGCTAGTTGTGGGTGCCTTGGGTTGACCTCTACCTCTTTGGGAATACGGGCGTAAATATACATTATCTTTTTCTTTTCAGAACCAAGTAAACATGTCCAATTTTTACTTGTGACAATATATCAATACACTTACGCAAATCTAGGTTCAAAATTACCTAGAATCAAATAATATACATTAGTGTAATACTAAAATAAATTACTTTTAAACACTATTATCTTTGGGGTGCTGGGCTGGGTTTAGGCATTTTCCCCAAAAGCACTTGTATTTCTTTCTTTTCATCATAGCTCTTCCACATTTCATAGAGATTTATGATTGATCTAACAATTTCTTGAATCTGTAAAATAAAACACATTTAATTAGGTTTATTAAGATAATTCTGGAAAAGCATGAGAGTAGGATGAATGTGGTCGAAATGAGAAAATATGTGGTGTTACGCTCGACAACCGCATTCTTAACAGTGAGATCCGACAGAGAGTGCGAATGTGGATAGATGTAGGTACCCGGAGAGACCTAGGTTGACATTTCACAATCAAATCGCTCAGGTAGTATCCGAAGGTACTGTCAAAGAGTCTCCAAAACCGGCGTGTTTGTATGAAAAGGGTAATGTATGTGGAGGAAGTCAGGCAGGTCTGCCAGGATGGTGAGGTTTGGCATTTGATACTCTCTGACTACCCTGTAAGGGACTTGGCGTGAAGATATGTGAGAAAGTTAATGTAAACGAATGTAATCATAATATTATTAAATAATAATTATCAAGTGGTCTTTTTATTTGCTATAAGTACATTATAGGCCTTCACAACAGTCAAGATTTTGCTAAAACTTAACTAAATATGCTTATTGTCTTGTGACATAAATTAGTGAATTACTTTGTACTTTTTTAGTGTAATTCTAAGAAGTATAAACTTTTTTCATAAAACCTAAATTAGGTGTTCACATTGGCATGCAAACAGTTCTAATGCTAAAACAAAAACTTCATAAAAGTCTACCTTAATGTACCATGGTATAGAAGCCTGAACTCATCCTTAGAAACTTTAAATTCCCTAATTGCCAATAAAACTTTTTTTATGAAAGAACTATGAAAGAAGATCTGAGGGTAAATTTGCACTAAATTAAAGAATATAATACTGAATTAATAAAAAACCTGAATAAAGGAAGGCCTAGTGGATGTTATCATTCACCTTTCCTACTTTGTCTGCCATAACATTGGTTATTTAGACTGTGTGTTTTAGTCTGGTATTCTTACACATTTATCGTAAGAACCACCTCATGTCAATCTGCTTGTAGACTGCTTCATTGATAAATATCTCTAAAAAGCTTAAAATAAATGCAAACTTACTTTGTCCATGTCAACATTAAGTTCAGCGAACCATGGTTTTAAATTATCTTTCCCTAACATCACACACGCAATATTTAAGGCTGCAATTGCAATCTGAAAAGTGAAATAAAAATTAAAATCTTTTAAATATTACTGTAGATTCATTCCATATTCCTGGTTGGGTTTTTTTACAATTTTTCCTAGTTTAAGACTAGGAAACAACATTATGGTACTACCATCACAAGCAAGTTTTTATAACAAAAAATATTTATAGTACACTAAAGCTAAGCTTATTTACATTAGATTTCTTTGAGAAAATTAATATAGAATACATTCCTAGGAAAAAATACATAGAAAGCTCCATTGTTAAAATAACACCATTAATACAATAGACTTCAAATGAATATAATAAGCCAGAGTATCTAATGACAAAAGTAACCCTTGCAACAATCACATCACATTGTTTTTTGAAAATTATACAATAAAATGGAACAAACTATATAGTATTGAATAGATATTGTGCAACAAATGCATCAAAGATATAACTATCTATTTAATTTTTTCATGTACACAACACTTTTTGACAAAAAACATGGATAGTGCTAAATGGAAATGCACAAAAGGTGGGATTATCTCTAGGTGTACAGATTGGTGAAAATTAGCATGTATGGTTGTAAGTGGAAGGCATCATGCACTATAAAAAATATACCTAAGTAAATAACATATTATAAAACAATTAACGTAAAAATAAGAAATATATGTAAATAAGGAATATTATTTGAGTGTTAAGCACACTAAACACTGATTAAATAATATTCTTTCAGTTGCTTTTTGAAGACAGGCAGGTTTGATAGACTTATTTTTATTCATACAATTAGTAAGTAATTTGAGTAAGTATATGCTGTTGACCACAGAAATATTAATACTAAAAAAAACATCAAACATGTACCTGATATGGGGGGAACAGCAAACTGACATCAGTTCTTAATGAATCATTCACAATCCTCCAAGCATATGTCAACAGTTGATCGTCTTGTCCAATATCTTGAACAAATAACAATAAAGGCCTGTATGGTTGGTAGACAATGAGGCAACAATCTAAATTCTCTAATAAATAAAATTCACATTCTAATATGTGATTGGTTCTGTAAGGGAATTCCTGTTGACCATATGCATAGCTAAATTTATTCTTAATCACTGTTTGACAGGTGGTTATAAGCCTCGAATTTGAAATAACACCAAACTCTTCAACTTTAGAAGCTAGGAAGACACACGTTGGTGCTAAAAGCAATGGATCTATGCATTTTAATGAATTCCTAGCGTAAAATCTTTTGAAATATACTGTGGCAGTTGCGATAACTTGCTGCCGAAGTTTGAGCTGTTCTCCCAGGACCTGAATTATGCTAGCAAAGAAATTAAAAATCTTTTGATACTCTTCTTCTGTTAGCTTGGTTGGATCTATATTGCTTTGTGTCACGTCATGTTGTCGATCTCTAATAAGATCTTGTTTATCTAGTATCCATTGTTGATGATGAGAACTTTGCCAAAAGTTTCCTGCCATTATCTAAACTAAAATAAATAAATAAACGGACAAAATAATTTCTTGTGATATTGTTGAATTGAAATATTGTGACATTTGGAAACTGAAAAGTGATTTTTTTTAAAGGTTAATTTGCCTCTGGGCTGGGTAAGACCTTTAGGCCATGCTGCCACGTCTTCCGTAGTAATTACTAATTCTTATAGTCATTAGTCACATATCTTCCGTATTAATTAATTCTTATACAGTAATTAGTCACTATTTACAAAGTCACGTCAGGTTCTTGAGTAAAGCGGTGGTCACTTTACACAGGCTCACTTTGTAAGATTAGGCGGCAGCGAGGAAATTCACGATACACAATTTCATGATTATTTCATAAGTGAACTTTCAATGAACAAAATTAAACTAATTCCAAACTAAATTACTAATTTACCTCATAATTTACACTAAATTCAGTAATTGTAAAAAAATTACGACCATCTTCATTCACGATGGCGCCAAAACTCCTCTGTTTTTTTTAAGTTAATTTGCCCTTTTGTGGGACCGGCTAAGACCTTCAGCCCATGCTGCCATATCTTCCGAATTAATTAAGTATTTATTTCAGTCATTAATCACTCTTTACAAAGTCATGTCAGGTTCTTGAGTAATGCGTTGACCTCGTTACTCAAGCTCATTTAGTGAGATTTGACTTCATCTGAATGAAATTAAACTAGTTCCCATCTAAATCGACTAATTTTACTCATAATTTACACGAAACTTAATAACTACGAAAAAATACGGCCGTCTTCTTTCACGATGACGCCAAAACGCTGTTTTTTTTAAGTTAATTTGACCATTTCTGGGGCCGGTTAAGACCTTTAGGCCATGCTGCCAAGTCTTACGTATTAACAAATCCATTTTAACATCGTCTTAAGTCGTTATAAAAAGTCATGGCACGGTCTGATGTAAAGCGATGGCCTCTTTATGGTCATGTCAAAGTCTTCAAGCTCATAGTGAAATTTAGCGGCAACGAGGATATGGCGATACACTCATTTCTTCGTAAACATTTCACTTGTGCACTTTAGCTGAACAAAATTACATAATTTTATTCATAATATACATAAAGTTCAATAATTTCAAAAAAATTGCGACAATTTTGTTTACAGTGGCACCTAAACTCTCTGATATCAATTTTTTAAATGATTTTTTCCCTTTTTGAAACCGGCCAATACCTTCGAGCTATACTGTCACGTCTTATGTATCAATAAATTATTTCGTGTGTTTCATTTAATACAGTCACAAGTTGTTACAGATTGTCATGTCAGGGTTTTAAATACAACGATGGCCTCCTAACTGAAGATTAATTTTTGAGATTTGGCGGCGACAAGGAAATATATGATACACTAATTTTTTTATAAATATTTCACTTTTGTGCTTTAACTGAACAGAATATAATTAATTACCACCAAAACAAACAAATTTCATTTCATAGTGCTAAACTATTTTTCTTGATTTTTTATTATCAATTTGTCGTGTTGATCCGGGGTCCTTTGTAGATAGGCTTTACTGCCAGACAATTCGGAAAAGCCGAGCATAGGCTTACCGTCACTAACACCGTTACATCCTACTAAGTACTAAGTCGTAGAGTTTCGCAGCAACTCGCCCGGATTGTTACCACCGCCTTCCGGTTCCGGTTCGGGGTAAGATAGCCCGTAAACTTACTAATGCTCCAGGCCTAATATCCTGGCCTCAGTTTGGCAACGCACCATCACCACCTTTGGTGTCTCTAGGCGACGTGAATTTCTTACCATTAGGAAATCCGTCTGCTTGTTTGCCTGCCGTCTGCCGTTCAAACATCACAAAAATAAAAATTGTCCTGATAAGAATAAATTAACCTATTCTTGTTATATATTTCCAATTCCATTCTTTACAGTTGCCTATTTTAGTATATTCTTTTTTTGGTTACCTATTTATTTTATATTATGCTATACTCACTTCCTTGCATTCTTTGACCCAAGCTCGACTTTATTATTTACTATAAAATGTATAATTGTCATGTAAGCCATTTATTTCTTCGCCTCTGTTGTCTACCGGTCCAGGTCTTGGAGTTGGACTTGACTTGTAAGGACTCGGGTTTGATTCTCAGGTCGGGCAATAATGAGAATAAGTTTTCTCCCATTTTCTAAAAAAAAAATACTGATAAATCTGCTTCTTGCTTTTTTAATCAATTAAAAACATACTACACTAACATACTGACTGCATGAGGTCCCGGGTTCGAATCCCGGGTAGGGCAATAAAAAGAAAAATTGGGGTTTTCCAATTTTCTAACAAAAAAAAATTTTGCTCGGGATTGGATGTGTGCCCTGTTTGGCGATAGATAGCCTTGCTACTTATCACACTGTGGGACTTAGTGTCTTTGGCTAGTCGTAGGGCCCTGGTTGTCCTTCTGCCTAGCTTTTCGTTGATATGGAAATATCTAAAAGCACACCTGCCGCCTTCGACCAACCATCCACGGTTCCAAAGAGTATATAAATACTACGTAATAGACGGTTCCCACAAATGTTCCCACTTCCCACCAACCGTTTTTCTGTTACTTTTTTAATTAATTTGATCCTTTGCAGGACTGGCTAAGACCTAAGCGGCTATGTCTCCTGTATAATACATACCTAATTAGATAGCTTTCCGAATTTGTATTGATTTGAGTGAGAGAGTTTGTTTTATGTGAGAGGTCAAGGAACTAGCAAATTCGTTTTGCCTCTAGACACCATAGATTTTATTGGTGCATCGCTGTTTTTGGACGGGTACGATTTATTGTACACGTCTACCGGCTACCCAAACCTCCGGAGTTCGAATCGGCAAAGACCATTGTCATTAAAGTGGTAGTGAATCCCCAACCTGGCATGTTACTATACGGCATTCTTCTAGCGGTGAACTTTTTGATAATGATCCATTTAATTTGTAATTGTCTCTTAGGAGCTGCCTTGCAAGACAGTTAGTCGGATTTACTCAGCCGACACGGACGATAACGGAGAAAATGAGAATAAATCATAATTGTGTAAAAAAAATGTATACATTTTTTCAACTTGAATTAACAGAAGAATATTAAGAGTATTAACAAGCGTTGAGTTGGTGGGAAAATAATCATCGCATCTAGTATTTTTTGAATTATTATAACATATACTATGTTTACATTAATTGTTACAACAAGCACCTCTTTCACCTTTCTCTTCTACGTGGCAATTTGTCGTGTTGCAAAAAAAATACAGTCTTGTATTTTTGTTGACTTAAAACATCAATGAATAAATGATTGAATAAATGAAAACTTTATTGTGCACCATTATAAATACTTTAACACAAATAACTTATCGTTTTACAGATTATTTATACCTAGTCTTGCCATAAATATTGTAATAAAGAAAAAAAATATTTTTTTAACTGCAAATAACATATATTACTTTTACAGTGTGTTAGTTTAATACATAAA
>NJDD01005783.1:89619-114325 GCA_002245505.1 Calephelis nemesis
TGAGAAAACACAATGAACAATCGTATAAAAATGACAGATTCGAAATTCAAATGTAATATTTTTTTTATTTTTAAGTGTAACAGTATTTATGGCCAGACTAAGTATTATTATACTCCTTGGTTTTTGAAGTGAAAACTTTGGATTTTTTTTGGAATGGGTAGAAACTTCTAAACTCGTATGAAGACACGTGACCTAGTCGAAAATTCGTAAGACGGCGCAGAGCGCTTGCGCGAATATTCGTGTTGTCATGTTTGTGTACGATAGCGCAATAACTGAATATTGTATTCTACCACATAAATTACAGTACTTTTATACTGATAATTAAAGCAATTCCTGCAAAATTATTCCCTAACTATTCCATAATAACAAAAATGCACAACGTTAATATTCAAGTTATCACTTCTGCCGGCACTCCCGGAGTGCAACCAGTCATTTTCACAAGTGTTTCCTTTTGGCAATAGACGCCTTAGATGTTACAGAGTCGTCGCTGTCATATAGCCAAATAACATTTTGGACTGTTGTGAAAGTCTATCGGCCACCCTCCCCTTCGGAGCGGAACATTAAGTACAAATTTATATGACCTTTTAACTTAAGTACACATTTATATGTCCATTAGTAGCACGCTAAGGCGGAATTACCGCCGATAAACCAAATAACACTTTCCGCACAAAACAATTGAATGGTGGGTTGCAGAGTACAGTAATAATCCTTGGTAGGTACCTACTGATGCAAAGACAGTAGACACTAAACAGTGCGTAGGTAAAAAAAAACAATAAAAATATTTACTTATAGAAGTAGATACTTACACACATACTATAATAACTTAAGGGTCCATGTATGCTAAAATACGTCAGCAATATAATGTTTTTTTCATACAAAGCAATCATGGATCTTGGTGACAAAAATACACAAGATTAACATGAATATGCTTTATAAGGCTAGTGTTTCCAAAACACGATTCATTTCATTTTGCTCAATAGAAAAAAATCACAAACTAACCCTTTTTTGAAAACAAAACCCAACTGTCGACTTCAATTATGAAAATATAGACACCAGATTTAACATAAACATAGATAAGTACTATACCTAAAAGGTAAGTGTTTCAGTTTTTATATTTTTTTTCAAATTGCTTTTATAATGTCAAAAATAGTGATTTGTCGCTTAAGACGTTTATTTTAGAGCACAATATTTCATAGTAATCATGAAACGAGGGAGTGCGGCGGTTGGCTCTTCTGGCTGACTAAGTATGGGGCGTTAAATACATAAATAATAATATGCTTTCACCGTAACTAAAAATTATAACTGTACAATTTGCATGCATATAAAGCCGTCATATCATAAATTAAGAAACGGCTTTAATATTATAAATTAGTTTTCAACAATTGCATTTCAAAGTGGTTAAACATAAGTGGTATTAAATATTTAATTCTATTTTCCTAACATGGATTTAATAACACGGTTGTTGAATATATTAAAGCTTAATATCACCAAAAGAGCCACGATAGTAAAACTTATTTCTAAAGATAGTAAAGATTTTCTTTATTGAGATAATCTACTGTGAAATAAATAAAAAAAATCCCAATCATATGTCTTTTTATGAAAGCGAAATTTGATGCATCACACTTTGTCTATCTATTTTAGGTATTTGTTATTAAATTATAATGAAAAATAAAACAAAATAATATGAGTGTAAGTAAATATTCTGAATCATGTTTCTAAAATCTTAAATATACACATTTTACCTTTAAAATGTAACTGATTATGTAACTGTACATGACATACATTTAAATTGTTTGGTGAAAGCGACCCAACACACAACTAGCAAATCAAATTGTAGTAGGTACCTAACTAAAAATACTACCAAATGTATTATTGCTGTTGAAAATCTTTTAAAATCAACTTAAGGTACGGAAAGTCTAGCTGCAATTTTTTTTCCATTTAATAAAAATTCAAATTTCTCTATCCCAATATTTCCCTTGTTTGTCCAGATCCTTTTGGTAGAATAGATCATCTACCTCCCAGTCAGATAGCTAGGAAGAGGCGAGCATAGGCTAAATGCGAGCATAGGCTAAATTTGTCTTTACCACCTAGACCACTGGTGGTAGTGTGCTGTGTAGCAACTTGGTCGGGTAGGGGTGGAGGGGTGGATTCACCGCTTTACCTATTCCTTGGTAGGGTAGGAGTAGGGTGGATTCACAGCCTTACCTCTTGCCATAATGACAGAATTGACATATTGTTCCGGTGCGGAGGATAAGTGTATTATTTGTATCTTTTAAATTCAAACGTGGTAAAAAAAGTAAGTTCTGACAAAGACTTACACTTAGGCAAGGTACTAAACTTAAGGTAAAGGTACTAAATCTTCGACTACTAAATAAGAAATAGAATTGACTACTAAAGTATTTCAACTTCTAAACTACAAACATCTGCTTTATTTCCACAACGGTCAATTACTCAGCGCTCACGCGTTCCTTGTTGGATAGTTTGATGTTTCGTAAATATAGGAAATTTTGAATCATATTAAGCGGATTAGGTACTTCTAAATTACATAATATCATTTAGCGGAAACAGCTACTTACTAAGTTTATGTAAGCAGTAAAATTTAAAGTGACTTTTTCACGGCATAAATCAATTCATAGTTGCGAGTTGCAATTGAAAGCGTGTATAAAAACTAAACCCTTGACCCGCAATTGCAATATTCGTGAATTATTTGAAGTAGTTGTTGAAAACGTTTGTGCTTGTAAATATTTAAATCTTTGTTAAATATAATGTTGTTTATTTGAGAATAAAACTATAAAATAGGTACGTAGGTAGCGTACGTAAAAAAGTTTTAGATAATTAAATAAAAAAAATACTAAATTCAAATACTAACAAAGTTAAATTTACCGTTAAAACGCTGTGATATTTTAGTTATGAAGTATTTTTTGTATTTTTTATTCTTTTGTGGAAATGCAATTCATAAAGTCCAACCGGGTAAGTTTTAATTAATAGTAATTAAATTTAAAACATTCAAATTCTGCCATACGTCATTATATTTTTTACTATTTGTAGCTAAACCATATAAGTTTTCGTTGGGACCCATTGGCACTATTTACAAAATTGGAAATTTATCAGAACGTTACAATCCGCTTTCTTTGCAAGATCAAACCGCTTCGGCCAACATTTTAGATTTCGTCGAAAATGAAAAGAAATTATTTGCAAATGGAAGTGTTTTTCTTCCACCACTTGACCCGTTCAGTGGTAACAATTATCCACCTATTACAGTAGATGGCCTTTCGTCACTCGTGTCGTAAGTAATCAATATCAACTTTATAATTTGTAATACAATAAAACTGTAAATAATTAACTCAAAAACTACTAGTTAGTAGATTTCGAGGTGGCCCATATTAGTTAAAACTACCTCGGAATCATGAACTAGCTTTTCAAAAAGAACCATTAAAATCGGTTGGCTATTGGCCGAGTAATAGCTTAAAAATCATACAAAAAAATGAAATAAAAAATATAGTCAAATTGTAACCTCTTCCTTTTTGGAGGCAAATTTTATTAAAATATAATCAGAAATATAGTTAGCAAAAATTCTAAATAAAATCGCCAATACTTTTTGCCCTAGTTTGTATGTTTACTCTACAAAGCATTGACTTTTCCCCAGTTATTCTGTTTTAATAGAGAATTTACTGTACCTACGTACTATTTACTGTACTGTGCGTAATTAATTTACATGTAGGTACTTAGTTTATAAAACTTTGAATTTTCTAATTCAAAGTTTTATAAACTTTGTTTTAGACCTGTACTTAACAAGTCTAAAAACACACGCATTCGATTTAAGAATTTTTTAAGTTGGTTTTCCTTCTACCATTACTACGATGACGCTTGTTTGTTGTTTTCTGATCTAAATTAATGTAGGTGCTATATTTATTTTCAGAGGTGACATTTATCTGAAATATTTAAAAGTTACTGGAGCTAAACAAATTCAAATAAATTCCATAGAAGTGAGGTTGAATACTTTAAGAATTGACTGTGAACTTGAAATACCAATGCTAGAAGTCAATGGTAATGTATTAATTAATCTATTATTAATTAAGCTTTCATTTCTGCGAAAAGAGAGAGGGTTGTAAGATTGTGTTGATGTTAAAATTATAAAAGGCATGCTCAGTTAGTTCGGTTATGTGGAAAGATATGCAATACGAATGTGGAGAGACCAGGGAAATCTATGTTGACTTTCCACAATTAAATGGTTTGTATGTAAAGAATAATGAATGTGACGGTAGGCGTTAGCAAGGATCGTCATTTCAGATATATGAAAAAGTCTATTAATAATAATAATAATATTATGTACGCATTATAATTTATTTCTATATTCCATGATCGTGTTACTTGGGTCTTGGTACTCTCTGTCTACATGCTAGAGAATTCCTTCAGGTAGAGTATATGGAAAGTTGTCAAATAAATAATGTATACTATATGTATACATATTGAATAAAGAACAATCGCAGTGCTGTGGTTGGCCTTCCATGATCTGCTAATCACGCGATATCGCATTTTAGATTGATGTTAAAGTAGGTTAATACTTAAATTTTAAACCCATACATAGGCAGGATCGTCGCGAGGCAATAGGGGGGGGNNAGTAATAGTAAAAGTACTAGAACAATCAATCCCACCAAAACATTTCATGTAAAATGTTGCCAAGACGACCACATAAGGTTTGCCCTGTGAAAGTGTACAGCCAAGATTCTGAATCTACACGGCACTTTTTTTAAATCCATCATGGATGCCTACTACTTTCAGAAGTCGTAAGTTATGTCAGACTCCTACTGACTAAAACCCACACGTTTTATCTTGAAAGTTAATGAAACTACAATAAAAAAATATAAAAATTGGTAATTTCGAATATCCTGGTCTTAAGCGCAATTACTTTCGAGTTTATTTGATTTAATTAAGCTCGCAGGCGTTAGTTACTGTGCTAAAGTTACTTTACTGTTTAATTGTTTTACTAGATATTGCACTCTGCACTCAAATACGCCAGCTTATTAAAGTTGTAACAGCAGGAACAAATGTCGGGATAAAAAGTAGCATATGTCACTATCTTTCATCTCCATATACAAAATTTCAGTATAACATCACTCCGTTGCGATATCAAATAAAGGGCGAACGAGCATACTATCATATTTAAAATATAAGGATGAATTAAGGACACAAATATTTTATTTACAGCTAAAACTGAAGCAGACCTTACAATATCAGCGGTTATCCCAGTTAGCATTGATGCGAGAATAAAGTAAGACGAACAATATATTTTAATTCATATTAAGTTTCGTGATGGATATGTTTTGTCGTTTGCCTTATTATAAAATTTGTATATTAATACGTGAAGCAAAATAATTAGGACCCCTTTTTACGAAAGTTACGCCGACGGAGGATTATGAAATTTGGTACACTTTTAGTTCATGAAGCTCAAAATTAAACATTTCCTCTTTATAATATTAGTAAAGATGTGTAGGAGAAGTGCAGAAAACTTATATTTTTAATGATAATGTTTATAAAGTACATTAAATCAATAAATAAAACATTACATGTAATACCATGCATTTGACACGCACAAACAAATATATTGATGATAACGATAAAAGATCACAGATGGCGCACCATACAGTATGGACTTAGGAAACAAAGTAATTGGTTTTGACTCAAAACTTTTGAGAAATGAAGATGGCGTTCTTATTAACAAGATATTAAAATTTATTATGATCGAATTTTGACCGATGAGCGACCACTAGGTATAATAATTATACAAAGTTATAAAAATAGAAAGTATTTGTACTTCTTTCAAGTCGCAACGAAGCGTTGATTAGGTAAAAAGGCATGCATCGCTGGTTCGGTTGTGTGTTAGGAATGGCAGATGATTGTTCGATATATGTTTATGTTTATGTATATGTTTCGAATCTTGATGGATACATGAACTTGGCTGATATTCCATGATCAATTCGCTAACTGCACCCATTGTCAAGAGTTAAAATGTGTATTTATGTATACTAGTGGTCGCCCATTGGTCGTACCATACCAACTTTAACAAATTTTAATTATAAGTTATTCAATAAAAAATATTAAAATAGAATGTTCAAATATCATTAAGGTTCTATTGTTAGTTATGTTTTTTAATAAGAACGCCATCTTCATTTATAAAGACCGACTACTTTGTTTCCAAACATTGTGAATATAGTTTGTGCGCCATCTGTGATCTATTATCGTTATGAATGTATTTTTATGTGTGTGTCAAATGTATGGTGGTATGTGTTATGTTTTATTTTTTTGATTAAATGGACTTTATAAGCATTATTAATAAAAAATATATATAAGCACTTTGCTATTCTCCTACACGTAAACAATTAGTTTTAACACAAACTTTTAGCCAAATTTCAAACTCCTATGTCCTCGCAATTTTCTTAAAAAGTGGTCCAAAGTATTTGCTTACGTATTAATATTATGATGTTCCTTTCCTTTCTTTAGGTTTTGGCTTTCACGTTAGTATTTAGCCATTAGTCAAGTAGAAATTTGCATCGAATTTTATATCAATTGCAATTAATTATAATTAGTCATCAGTCATAAGTCGTCCGGAAGTCATATCAGGCTCTTGGGTAAAGCGGTGGCTCATTACACAAGCTCTGTAATGAGATTTGGCGGCAACGAGGAAATACACGATACGCTAATTTCTTAATGATTATTTCATTTGTGCTCTTTCACTGAACAAAATTGTTCAAAATGCCACCAAAATTGACTAATTTCAAAACTTTGACCATCTTTTTCTCAATTATGATGTTGTATAGACACAAGTACAGGAACGAAAACTAATTGTATTTTTTTTTCTTTTTTTAGAGCCAAAGTACGTAAGATTAAGTTGAAACTGGCAGCACAACTTGTAGAAAAAAGGTTTAGAAAGAAGAGGGTTTATCAAATCTCAGCGTTGTATTTTATTTTCCACGCGGATAGAGTCAATGTAAGTAATCTGTAAATTATACATATTTATTTAAGTGAAAATACCTCTGCGCTTTATTAGGATGTTTTAGAATCTGCTTTCTTCACATTTTTTACCACCACAGACGTTATAGATGTGCCGCTGTCCTACCTAAATTTAAATCGAGCTCAGTTTATTGCAGTTTTACTTACTGCGCTTAAATATTAGCATTTCTACTTATGTCGTTGACGTATGGTAGTTGGTATGACTTTTTGTATTACAAGGTTGGTGTACTAAATATATTTAAAATCATTGAATTAATGTACCTACCTATACTTATACGATTTTAAAACAAGCACTCATCTATCGATGACATAGGTATTAATGGAAATGGTAAAAAAGTAAGCTTAAGTAGATAACTTTGTCGTCACTATAAGGAAAAAACTGAGAAAAAAAGTGAGTGAGTTAGGTACACAGCCCAAACGTAACGAACTGGGCCACCACTAATTTGCGTCCCTGTTCGAGATTACAACTGTGAACAACTAATGAACCGCATTTATTGCAATTTATTTAAAAGGTCCTACTAATACATAATAATTACCTCGTTAGTCGAATGGCTAGCGTACACGCCTAACTACGCCGACCAACTGCGAGGCTCGGGTTCGATTCCCGACGGCATTTGAGTGACGAACATTTAGATGTCTGCATTTCCGGGTCTGGGTGTTTATTAAATTTATTCTTGTATCTATTTAAGTATTTCTATCTATTAGAATCGTTGACTAACACCCCTAACACAAGCATTTAATTTGCTTACTTTGGGGATAGATTGAATTTGTGTAACTTGTCCAGAGATATTTATTATTATTATTTAATAAATACGAAATTTTGGTACTGTTTCACGCAAAAACCACTAAACAGATTAAAATATTACTTCACCGTAAATATAAGTTATATCAAATACTAGCTGTTACCCGCGGCTTCGCCCGCGTAGTCTACTAATTTGATATTTAACTCTCCAACACTGATCGTTAAAATTTTAAGATAAAATGTAGCCTATATCGCTATCCAAAGTTTCATCTATTTTTTGTAAATATTAAAATCAATTCAGCAATTTTGCCAAAACTGAACATACACTTTCTCTTTTCTAATTTCACCTCAGATAAATAGTAGGAATACGTTATTGTGTTTACAGTTTTATCTGCACTTCGGCAAATCCTGTTAAATTAAAATGTATAGCAAGTTATGGAAACCTCTTACAGTTTTTTTTGAAATTTTAGAAATATACGTATCGTTTCTGAGGTCTAACCGTCCGTCTTCGGAATTACTTCTTGAGATCTTGGGTTCTGTTTCCGGTCCGGGCAACAAAAAAAACAAATAAAATTTTACTGTTTACTTTTAAAGGTTTTTTTTACTTTACGCAAAGAGGTTTACTGGTTTAAGTGTGAAAGCGCAAACAGACAGACAGTCAGAGTTACTTTCGCATTTATATTATGAGTAGGGAAGTAGGGATTTTTAACGTGGTTCATTGTTATGGACTTACGGTAAAAATTACTGTTAAATATTTTTCCTACGCAAATTGTGCCACCCCTGTTCAGCCTCATAGGGGTTGATTTTCAAAAAACGCTTAGATATGTATCTTATAATTTGTATAGCAGAGCAATATTTCAGTGTCACGCAAAATATTTCAATAGAATTAAATTTCCCATACAAACTTAGATACCCCCTTTAACCCCCAATGGGGGTGAATTTCGAAAAATCCTGAAATACGTGTTTCATTATTTGTACTAAAAAGCATTAACTCAAAGTTTCATGCAAAAATGTGCAATAAAAATATTTTTCTCGTACATACTTTGCCACCCCTTTTAACTCATTTAGGGGTTGAATTTACAAAAAATAATGCCTATGTCCTTCTCATGAATGCTAACTATCTACATACCAAATTTCAGCAAAATCGGTTGGGTGGTTTAGGCGTGAAAAGGTAACAGACAGACAGACAGAGTTACTTTCGCATACACACTTTATAATGTTAGTGTGGATTATTAAATTACGAACGTAAATACAATTTAGATAAAAAATGTCGCGCTGAAAAGCACGTTTTTATTAAGTTTGTTATTTTCCTCGCTAGGGAGCTCCGATAAATGCGTGCGATCGCTGTAAATTACAGTCCTATGCTTCGTCGCGCACGCACCGCGGCCAGCCGGTACCGCCGCAACCGCGATGTCCCTATATTTTAAACCTGTAATATCTCCGAAACTATTCGTTTCATTTACATACTGTAAAGGGCTATATTGTTCTTTATTAAATGTAAAACTTATTTAGGATACTTAATTAGATAAGGATTCGTGTTGTATTGCTTTAAATCGCTTCGTAAATGAGCCATTATTTTTCGTAAAAAGTAAAAGATAAAAATTGGTTATTGTAAGTTATCCCTAAGAGATAGACATATACCATCGGGAACTTTTTTGTAGACCTTTTTAGGGTAAACAATACTTAGTACATTATTTTGGCCTATCTCGTAGAATTCAGCCAGCGTTTGCAATGCAAGCGCAAAAAAATATGTTTATTTACGACTTCGCATTAGAAATCTTGAAATTATCAGTGGTTCTCTAATATATGAAGCATGTTATTTTACATATAAACCTTCCTCTTGAATCACTCTACCTATTGAAAAAAACCGCATCAAAATCCGTTGCGTAGTTTTAAAAATATAAGCATACATACATACAGACAGACGCGGAAAGCGACTTTGCTTTATACTATGTATAGATGTCAAAATAACACAAAAACTAAAATTTATGAAGTTAAATTTTATAATGTAGTTTTTTTAGAGTTTATATAGTTAAGAATTATAATTTGGCACCCAAGCTGCGATGGCTAGCTGGTTCTTTCTGTAAATGTGCGCGGACATTTTTTTTAAAGTTTTGTGGGTGATTTTTAACTGTAAATTTTTGGAGTAAAAAGAAGGTTATCGGTTAGTTCGTGTTTTTTCTGTGTTTGTTTGTTATGCAATTCCAAGGCGAATAACAAATAGATTAAAGTGATTGTTATAGGTCATGATTCAGAGATCGTATAAAATATTATCCGTCTTGTAGTTTTTTTTTTTCTACCTAGCTAGCTGCTCCAGCGAACTTCGTTACACCCGTTCAATTTGTACAGGAAAAATGAAAATTTTTATTTTTCCTAATTTACTTACAGTCGAACGGGATATCCTATGTCGTCT
Organism: Calephelis nemesis; assembly: GCA_002245505.1. NCBI lineage: Eukaryota > Metazoa > Arthropoda > Insecta > Lepidoptera > Riodinidae > Calephelis > Calephelis nemesis. Next base: position 99,786 of record NJDD01005783.1, read on the forward strand.
CTTGGTAGTACGCTACATCCCTATCAATTTTCAGCCCAACTGGTTCAACCGCTCTTAAGATATAATTAATAATATACCTAACTAACACGATTTTCTTTTTAAACATTTTCTTTGTATACCTATTATAGAAAACACAAATACTAATGCATATTTTTGTGTACTTAGATGATGTTGTAAAAAAATTGGAGTCGTTTTATTTTTTGTATGATTGCTCCAATAAATTATTATGAAATAAATTTTATAATAATTCAGTTAGCCTCAATTGTTTTAATCAATTTATAATTTTTATTTCAGGCACTTCTAGCGAGTAGTAGCATTGACGACAGTATGATAGATATGTTGAAATCTTTTGAATCAAATTCAGATATGGCTGTCGAAACTATACGTAATTATATAGCTAAAGAAGCAATTCTTCAAGTTAACAAAATTCTCAGAAAGTTTACTACGGATCAAATCAAAGAAATCATTTTCAAACTTGGAAGCAGTTAATTTTATCGAGAACATTACATTTTGCCTTTTTTTATAAATAAATAAGCTTTATTAGGTATAAAACGTTTTAGATTTTAATATTGGTCAGCTAGCAGCAAGATTTAGGTATGTGTTTCACGTACCTATAACTTAATATGTATGTTAATCACAAACAACTTAGGCACTACCTACAAAACATACCTACTCCTTAGTCCTGTAGGATTACACTTGACCACACTTGACGCTCGATTTAGGAAGGTCTGTAATGTTGGAAATTGGAATCGAGTATGTTTTTAGGTCCCTACTCTTTAAAACACTAGTGGCGAAGTATTAACATTTAATTAATATTAAAAAACAAATAATTTTATCGGATTTTTTTAATTTGTAACCAAATGTTAATAATCCGCTAGTGCTGTGTTCAAAAGTACCTAAAGTGACAAATACGATTCCAATTTCCAATTCGCATGATATCGAGATTCAAGTGTACCCCCTATGACCGGGCTATGTCGCAAAGATCCACATTAGACACTAGGTACTTCCGAACTTGTATATCCACTAACTTATACGTTTATACCTACAAAACACTACTTGTACATATGTCTTTATAATATGTGCTATGCACTTAGTACCTTTCTTTCTTTCTTTAAGTTTTGGCCTTCACGTTAGTATTTTGCCATTCGTCAAGCAGAAATTTGCATCAAATTTTATATCATTATAATTAGTCATCAGTCACAAGTCGTCAGTAAGTCGTGTCAGGCTCTTGGGTAAAGCGGCGGCCTCATTACACAAGCTCATGTTAGGAGATTTGGCGGCAACGAGGAAATACATGATACGCTAATTTCTTCGTGATTGTTTCATTTGTGCACTTTTACTGAATAAAATTATACAAAATGCCACCAAAATTGACTAATTTCACTCAATATCAACACGAAATTCAATAATTATGAAAAAACTTCGACCATCTTTTTACTCGATGGCGCCAAAACTCCGTATTGTACCTAAATAGAAAAATATTTATTTTACATAAACCGTATACAATACAAATTACATACCTTGTCCATACTCATAGTTACATACCTAATCGTATTAATTCTATTATCGAATCGCAATGCGATCGTATTGCGATTTGCGATTCGGTAGACTGACTAGGACTCACAATAACCGCTAAAAAATAGTTCACTGAGAAGATTTGACAATTAATGACGTAAGAAGCGGGTTTGTCTTATGTCTATTTTCAACTGACTTCAAAAGGGAAAGGTTATTAATTCGGCTGTTTGTTTGTCATGCGATTACTCGGCAACAACGAACACATTTTAATGGTTAATTTTTGGGAAGGTAGGATTTTCGCATTGTTACGCGATGATGTCGTTGAAAAGCTCTTGTCGTATTTTAATAAAATTGATATGCAAAATTTTCGGAATTATTAGCTACTTTCGAGAAATTTTATTCAAATGGTGGCGTGGTTTTCAGTAGTTATTAACCAAAACTTTAGTCTGCATATAGTTAAATTAAAAGATACCAAATCGACTTTATTAAGGTATTCGTAACAAACGAGCCTTGATTTTTAAGCATTATTTTTTGAAATCGAACAGTTATAACATAACAATCCATTTATATTTTAATTTGCGTATACACTGGCAACCACATTTTCTATTTGTTGCCCGACCTGGAAATGGAACCCGGGACCTCATAAAGTAAAGTCCAACACCTGGACCGCTAGACCACAGAGGCGATAAATATGTCTATATGTATATTATGTAATAAGAGATACCTAGTACCCCAGTTGGTTCGGGTCCGCTGATTAGAATAGACCATCTGCCTTTTTGCCAGACAGGTCGTAAGAGGCGAGCACTGTTTAAGAATACCAGCAAGACTACTTGTGGAAGATTGCTGTGCAGCAAAAGGTTATATAAGTTGTATTATGAAAGAACTTTGAATCGCAGCATTGTATTTAAAGAATATGTATGTATTCCAAAATTCTTAAAAAAGCTTGTAAGATTGCGAAAATTAGGTTTCTAAAAAGTATTGTTAAAAATGCAACAAATAAAATAATTAATAAATAAATGAATAATTTTCACTGAACATGTTACATTTAAGTTTAATAACATCGATAGTTTACTGTTCGAAATATCGATGTTTCTGGAACACGTATCATCCGCATCCCTATTTTCTTGACAATATAATTAATTGTGAATTGACATTTGTGATTTGACTGTGATTTTGACATTTGTTATTGGTGATTTGGTGGTCCGTCCGTGGTTAATTTTAGAAATTTGAATTTAATACTTAAATTATAACACTATTTAAATGGAATAACTGTAGAACTACAAAATAGAAAATAACAAATATAATCCAGAAACCAGGTAGACAGGTTACTGAAGAGTAGCAGTTGTTCAAGCAAAAATAGTACTTTATCAAATGTGCCTTGGGACGCCGGGCTCGACCTGACCTATTCCTAAAATAGAAAATCAAGTGCAAAAGCTCTCTATTAACAAAAATAAATTATTTTAACCATGGTCAAACGGAGCACATATCAAGAACTTTTACATGAAACAAAAAAAATGTTTACGTGGAGCTATTTAAAAGGTCTAGTTCTAAATCCGAAACAGTTAACTGTCGTAGCATTTATCATTATAGCGGCTGAACTAGTACTTAACATTTTAATAGTAGAAAGAGTTCCTTATACCGAAATAGATTGGAAAGCTTACATGCAAGAATGTGAAGGTTTTCTGAATGGAACTTTGGATTATAGCAAACTTCGGGGCGACACAGGACCCTTAGTTTATCCAGCAGGATTTGTTTATATTTATTCTGTATTTTATTTTCTTACAAATTATGGTGAGAATATTAGATTAGCTCAGTATATGTTTATTCTAATTTATTTGTTGTTATTGTCATTAGTTCTTCGAATTTATATTAAGACCAAAAAAGTACCACCATATGTCCTAGTCATAACTATTTTAACTTCATATAGAATTCACTCTATTCATGTTTTAAGAATGTTCAATGACCCAGTTGCAATGGTATTTTTGTATGCATCTCTTAATTTCTTTTTAGATTCAAAATGGTATTTGGGTAGCATATTTTATAGTTTAGCAGTTTCTGTTAAAATGAATGTCCTTTTATTTGCTCCATGTCTGTTATTTTTTTACTTAGTGAATCTTGGTCTTAAAAATACTATTATACAATTGTTTATTTGTGGTATTTTGCAAATACTACTTGGACTTCCGTTTTTAATAAGTGCACCTATTGCATATTTAAAAGGGAGTTTTGATGTAGGTAGAGTTTTTAACCACACTTGGACTGTAAATTACAGATTTTTAGATACTAAAATATTTGAAAATACATGTTTTCATTTAACATTATTAGCCATACATGTTATGCTTTTAATTATTTGTTTACCAATGTGTGTTAAATATTTCAAAAGTTATTGTCGTTTAAAATATGTACAAAAACAAGTCCAACCACAAATCACTGCTAAAAATAAAGAAAATGCTAGAAAATCAAAATTGAATAAAGAAACAAAAGCCAAATTAGGTTTGAAAACAGAAGAAAAGTTGACTAAAGAACAAGAAAACTTTTTGAATTCTTTTGAAGCTGTTTTACAAAAATCATCAAAATTGGGACAGAAAAATACAAAAACTAAAATTGATTCCACAGATCGGAATGAACATTACAGCATTGATTTTGATATTTTATCACAACTATTCATTCTCCCAATGTTTTTAGTAAACTTTATTGGTATTGTGTGTGCAAGAAGTTTACATTATCAGTTTTACTCATGGTATTTTCACACACTTCCATATTTACTGTGGTCAACCAATTACTCTACAGTTGTAAGATTTCTAATTTTAGCCTTAATTGAACTTTGTTGGAATACATATCCTAGTACAAATTTAACCAGTGGCTTGTTACATATTTGTCATTTTACTATACTTTATGGAGTTTGTAAAAAAATGTATACTGAGTTGAAACTAGCATCCAAAGTTCAATAATGTATCAGTGTTCCCATTTTGTAAAGATCAATAAATACCTTTTAAGAATCCATATGATGCACTCTTTTATTTAACATCCAAATTTTAAAACATCATTAAATATGGTATAATTGTCACATAACTAAGAACAAATGACTGGGAAGATAACCCCATATCATACTAGTGCAGAACACCAGCATATTGACGAATGTTATTTGTTAGTTTAGGCGGATATCAAACTGCCCTACATGCGTGTTGTTGGGTCAGCGTGGATTTCAAACTTGAAATATTGATGTTGTGCAGTTTTTGTATACATGTTGAGTTTTGCAGTACAAAGTTAAACTCTGCATTACTGTGAACTAGAGTGACATGCAGTGCGGTGTGATATTAGCCTAAACTTAAATAACAATATTGTGCCCCTAGCTGGTCTGAATCCTCTGAGTAGAATGAGCAACTCTATTATCAGACAACTCAAGAGGCAAGTGAAGGTTAAATTGGTCATTACCAACAAGATGACTTGTGATAGCAGGGTTAGGACACTACCACCTTACCTATTCTAGGCTGCCATGTTTCAGTACGGAGGTTAGGGTGGCCGGAAGTATTGCACAATTGCCCTTACACATTGGTTACAAAACAATGATGCACCTACAATGTTTTATGGTATGTATTGATATACAGAGTGTGTGACTATACTAATTTATGTTCGCATTTGAGCATTCATGCATGTTATGCCCTGGTTTTTCGGCCACCCAAGTTTATTTAAAAAATTTAATAGAGGCCTAGGTATTTTTTTAAGTTTTTTTTAGTTATTGGGTCACCCAGGGTTTTATTTTGGGTGTTCCAGATCATAAGATTTAGTGTAAATGTGGGATGGTATTTCGTCTCCTTAGATATGCTCAACACAACATTATTGTTTTCCTGGAAATATCTGTTTTGATAGTTTACAAACATTCTATCATTAGGTTTGAGTTGTGATTTCTAAAGCTTTTTTTCTGAATCATAAACTACAAGTAAGTACATTTCTTTTACGATTTCGAGGTGGTCACACATTAATTAGATCATGACTCGGAAGGAATAGATAAGGCAGTGGGACTAATCTGTGCGATTCGCTGCAAAACTCGACCACCTAATCAGATGTCATGGCGTTAGAGAAGGGAAGTCTATGCTCACTAACGATAAGCTGTCTAACAGGAAGGCAGATGGTTTATTCTGCACAGGAGCCAGGACAGGGATAATTGGGATTGGTCTTAATTTGACCACCGTCTCACTATCAATCACGTAGTGTCACGGCCACTTTTTTTCGGGTTGACTCTTAGTAAGTAGCAGAGTATAATAATATACCTTGGTAAGTAGGTACCTAGATGTATAAAGTGAATCGCAATAGAACGAAGAAAGAAACAGAAACAAATGGACAAAACATGGAGTTTTGGTTTTAAGTACGTTAGGTTACTACTATCTGTGGAGTATCCATGGATAGTTCTACAAAAACTATACTAGGACTATTATTATCACGTTTTCCTAAACCGAATAGTTTGCGCGAGAGACGCTTTTAAAAGTGGTATAATATAAGAATGATGAAATTAGAAAAATGAATGAGGTAAATGTAAACTTACACCAAGTTTGTTTGAACGAGATCTAATTTAAAACTTGTCGTACTTAGTACGTGTCATGACTTCACCAGCCAGCGAATGCGTCTGCGGGAACCAGTTCTATGCTTTGTTTACGTTATAAATCATAACCATACATCTTGTATTTTGCATTGGATAAAAATTAAATTTTTTACAAAAAAATAATTACTTCATAGATAGAATGTATAACGATCACGAACCTCTTCTCAAAGTTTGGCTGGTTCTTTAAATGCCACCCTGTATATACGACTTACTCTCTGAAACTGGCGTGTTTGTAAGAGTAACGAATATGGGGGAAGTTAGACAAGTCTGCATGAATCGTAACACTTGACACTCTGCATTCTCTACCTACCGGCAAGGGAATTAACGTGAAGGTATATAAATGTGTGTATGCATGGCTAGGCAAAATCGGGATTCGTTTATTTCACACAAACCAAACAATAGGTACTCGTGACGGGTCTATATAATTCTGAAAGCTACCACCGAACCTAACTCGTTAATCGTAACGCGTCATAGGACTCAACCAACTTTGTAACCAACAAACATTGGCGGAATTATTGTCTGACGCAATAAAGGCCATATGTAAAGAAAGAAGAAGAAGAATCTACAAAGCGACTGGTAGAAGAGTGCTGAGCAACAACTGTCAAAATGAACATCCATCACTTTACTCATTCCTGCCTTCATAATAACTGTTATGTTCCGATCAGCGGGGGCTATTCAGCATCTTTATTCTTATTCAGTAGCTACACACTGTACACTTTACCTAGTGATAATCATTTATCACTAGGTAAAGTGTACAGTGTGTAGCTGTCAAAAGACGTATTTTATATTTGCTATCTCCAGTGACAACAGAAATACAATGGAGATAGCAAATACAAAACACGTCATATGACATATATTACACTTTACCCAGTGATCATCACTAAAAAGACAATAGTCCCGCTGGTCCTGTTTGCGTCAACTAAATTTAATTTAACCAAGATCAAAATGTTCGGCGGGAATCGTGGACGGTATAGAAAAAATTCAAAAAAAATTTTCTGCACATTTTTGGGCGGAGAACTTTTTTCAATAAAAATATCTTATACGTACAAAATTATCTACTGAAGCTTCAAAAGTATCAAAGTACTTATCTGAAGGATATGATAAAATAATAAAAACAATTAAGCGTTTTGAGAAATATTTATTATGAATTTTATTAAATAGAACTAATCAATGGGAATCTAATTAGTATCTTAAATTTAGAAAGAGGCGCAATACACTTCCCTCTTTATCACAAATTCCACTGTTTACAGTACCCCGAGTTGCCTCTGCCAAATATTTCTAAAGAAATAAGCAGTGTACATTTATAATATCCTACATTTATAAATAAACAGAATATGTTGAACCGTTTCTAGATTTAAACCAATCAAGCAAAATGTGAATGAAAGAGTAAAATCAAATGCATCCGACAGGAATATGGAGCTTGAATAGAAAACATATATATATGTATATAATTTACAATAAGGAAACTAAGTATATTTTAGTTTTATGCATCAACGCACCTTTACAAGACCACTTTACTTTTAATACGCAGTTATAAAAGATTCGTAAAAAAACGTTTCTAAACATTGTCACATGTAAGAAAGTCATTTTACAAAGAAATCAACAAGTTCAAACAACTTTAGTACACTCTTGTGCTGACGATTTGGTATGTTATTGAAATTGATTTTCGATATAGATTATACGAAAACTAATCAGTCAAATAACGCCAAGTCGAATATTCAGTCATATTTGTCTCAAATATATATTATCATACATCTATATATGTATGTTATAAGATGTAAGTTTATATCTTACTAATAACATATGTTGTACAGTATTTAAAATCTAATGACGATCCCACATTGAAGTCGTAAAATGTTATAACAAGGTAAAATCCTAAAGATCTTTAAGTAGTGGCAGTATACTATGTACACACAAATACTTTTATTTCTCCTATATGCAGTTTTGAGATGACGTATTTTACATAACTGCATGCGACAAAGTAACACTGAGCCCAACATTTCCATGAGATTTACATATAATAAAGGGAACTTCACACGTATTAGAAGTAGTATTCCAAGACGTTTGTTTAACTACTAACATTAACGGGGCACGATATAACATTTTATAACACTAGTGTAGGGGCATCATAAACACGAGTCACATTGACGGTCCTTACAGCTAGATAAAATTGGCAGACGAAAAAACAAAGCAAAAACGTTCTCAAAACTAGATATCTTCGTATCATTAATGTCATGGTCATGTCACGACTTACATTATCTCTTTCATATACCAGAAGTATAATGTAATACGGTCATAGTACAAATAATATACTTATTTACCAGCACAGTATGAAAAAGTAATAATACTGAACTTGCATATTCACAAATGAACCTAAACAAAAAATGTGTTTTACAAATTAAATAAAGTTAACAATAATTATGACTACTTAAATATCGGAGTAAAACAATTCACTAGAATATTTGCTAACGCAATTAATAAATATGGCTCTATATCTTGCTGTATATTTTTATTGTTTTTTTTTTTTGCATACTGAAGTAAATAAAAACTTGCGGTTTTACTACCGTGTTTAGTAAAACATGTGTTCAACCAGTGTTTCAATTATTTTGTAGTAATAGTAAAATGTCTATAGATGTCACTGTATCATTATTGCTTTTTAAAACTAGATAATATATTGTTTTAGAAGAATAAATGTTTGCATTGTTTTTTCGTTCACCAGATAAAATACATAGTCAATCAGAGGCGTGGTGAGGTGTCGCGGCGGTGGCTGAACTGGGCTCTTTCATAAAACACATCTCGCATAATTTGACTGGTCGATACTCCGGAAATCTTCCACCTATTAAATACATTACATAGTCAGTTTTGCGAGTGTTTTATGTAAATGTTCCCGAAGTGTTGTCTAAACAAATCCGAAGTTCTTGGTTTTGATGGCGAGCAGCAGCTTGTGTTTGAGCACGTGTTTGGAAGAGTATAGCGGTATGTATAGTCGCGAGATGCAGGTGTTGGCGGTGGGCAGGTGCGCATCGTCTGCGGGCCGGATGGTCACCGACGGCATCGGCTGGAACCCTTCCTCAGATGCCGGCAGCGCGGGCGAGCCCGTCCAGAAGTAAACCTGTCGGGTTATTGTATGATTAAGTCAGGAGTCAGATAGGAATAGCTACACTAAATTTAAAAAAAAGTGTGTGCATTAGTGTACACACGTAATAAGTGAATTTTCTTTATCACATAATTTGTTGTGGAGCGTCGCAGAAAAGAAGTTACACTTCACTGCACCGCAGGCCTAGCTGTGAGCTACTAGCTAGCTTGAATATATACAATACAAACAAAAACACAGAGAACGCAGTATGAAATCTGGCAACATACAGTGATTTAATCTGGAGCGTAACAGAGAAATTTGACGGCAAATTTTTCTTAGACGTTGATACAGTTTCTCTTTGTTCAATGTTTCAACATTGCTTAATATTCCGAACTTATTTATTGTGCGTTTCTTTGTCTCTAAAGATAAACAATGACAAGTACTCATTTAATTGATTATATGTTTTTAGCTAGTTATTTTCCTAGCCATTGATTGCCCAAAATATACTTCAATTATAGTGGAAGCAGCTAAGTTTGAGTAATTAATTAAACAGACGGTCGCTTCCAAACTCTGTATTTATTATCTGTTAATAATTAGAGCGCGGTAAAACCGCAAAAACTACTTCTTTCAAGCAGAAGCAAGTCATCTAGTTACATAAAAATAAGTATTTTCTTCGTTTTCTCTGGGATTCCATCATCAAATCCCTAGGTGGCAATAGGACCACCTAAAAGTACGCTCTTGAAATAAAATAAAAACTTTTGAAATTAGGGAAATTAGAAACTGCAGAAATCGATCAACATACATGAAACAATATAGGAGTCGAAAGTGTTACCTCCTCCGGTTAAAAATCTGTCATTGATGTAGATTAAGAAAAAAATATAAAATTAGAACTTACTAAGTCTTGTCTCTCTAAATGTGTCATTTTGTCGACAATAGCCCAAAGCCACCGTTTAAACCGCGCGAGTCGTTCAGGGGGCTCGCCGCTCTCGTCGTTGAAGCTGGTGTAGGAGACGAGCGCCGCGACGTTGATGTCGCCGACGCCATTTAGCAGCAGCCGCAGGTCCTCCGCCGAAAGACCCTCGAGAGCCGACTCTGGTAGAACGTCCAACACACCAACGCGCATTGACTGGAACACAAAAAACATTGACCTGAAGAAAAATCTTTGACATTTTTTTAAATAAATCAAGTTTTAAGATGTATGGAAGCACATTCAGCTTAAAGAAGCCTATTCACTCTTGCTTATAACAATTCTAAATTATACCGTTTAGGAAAATTTGTCCTGTTTTGGAATTCCGATCCTTTGCAGTACAAATAATAAAATAAATGAACTGGCCTCTTACTTACTTGTGCAGGTGTAAAAATTCTTTGATTTTTTAAATACATTAATTTCTTATAAAACAAAAACCCCAATCAGGGGTGAGAAGTAGTAATTTTAATCTTCTAAAATCTAAGATTTTACTAAGGTTATAATTTTTATTTTACCAAGATTTTTGTAAAAGACTTCTCACTCTTCCATAAAAAAAAAATTACGACAAAACTGGCAAGACCTACCTCTAATGCCTTTTCTTGTGAGAGCAGCATCCGATGCAGTGCGTACTTCCGGACGTAGTCGTACACGTTGAGCGCCGTCACCTCGATCTCCCGACCGCCCGGCACCAGCTCCACGCACCCACCGCCTTCCTCTTCGCACATTTCCAAACTACGGAACACATCACTTATTTTAAGTAAGAAGGAAATTTTGAAGGTGAATTTTACTTAAATGAAAAAATATAACTCTTTACCGAAAGAACTGTTTAAACTAATACAAAATTTAGGGGTCTCAACACAAAGAAAATGCAATTTATGAAATTACAAATCAGGTCTGAAAGTCATTTGCATTTGCAAGTCTAGACTTTGAAGAAGATAATATAAAGAAAAAGGCCATTTTAACTTAAAACGATATTTCAATGGTTCAAAGAAGAAACAAATAGACTTAAAATAATCTTGAAGTTGTTAATAGTGCGTGATACTGAGTAAACCTGGGTAACTAGTACTATTAAAATAAAATTCATCAAAAACTGAAGGTCAAACTTGATTTTACTTTGCAATAGTTATAAAGAAAAGTGTAAAATAATAATAACCTAAAGTTGAGATCAAGAGCTGCGAAGAGTGAGTGTGAGTCTCCCGTTTCCGCATCCACGACGAGCTGCCGCAAACTCTCATATACTACAGGGTCGAAGAATGCCAGGTCGTGAAAACGTATCGGCCGACCGAGTATATACTTCAGGACGTGCCGATTTAAAAACATTGGACATAGCTCATTTTGTAATAAACACAAGCCTATTATCCTGAAAATAAAAATAAGTATATTAATAAATGATATCGGTTACCTCATAAATAAGTATACACATTCGCAGAGCAGTATAAAATAATATACTATCCCAATCTCAAATGAAATGACATAATATGCTTGGTATGACTGTGTCATAAATCATAATACATACTAAATATCGTAATAAATTTAACCAACGCTCAGATCCATAAAAATCATACACACCATAAAAATACAGCACACAAAAAATCTTTACTGGGAATCGAAACCGGGCCCTGATTAATGCTCGATGGCTTTACGAGTGTATGCCAAAGGATAGCGCACATTTAAAAGGCCGGGACGGGACGCAATAATCAGCCTAGATAGATATACTTTCATATATTTTGTATGGAGCAACGCATACTGTGCCAGCCCGCACTGCGGTGGATTTCCGCGAATCACCCCGCGCGCATTCCCTGATGCGGCCTACAGTCACCAATGATCACGATATCAGTAATGTGAGCCCTGATGACATTTTATCACTTAAGTTTTTTATAATAACTACTAGAGGCGCCACTTTCCATACTTGACGATTTTAAAGTATAAGTTGTCACCTTTTTTTGGTCTACTCTTTGGCACTAAGCCCTGGCTCGAACGTGTCAGCTCAGTGTGCCCGCTTAGATGTGCGCTATCCTTAACTCCTCGACCAAAGGCAATAATTTATAAAATATAACTCATTGTTGACATACCTGCCAACGTTCCGGAAGGCGTTGATTCGCTCAGGCGTGGCGCGTCCCTGCCGTGGCGAGTAGTACCCGCGTTTGCCGGGCGCGTAGAACAGCGGCGCCGCGTCGTCCGCCGCCGCCGCGCCGCCCGCGCCCGTGCCGCCGCCGCCGCGCTCCGCAAGAGAGAACACGTCCAGATCTACACCTCACACGCAAATAATATTACCCGTTAGTTACTATCAAACAAATTGAAGTTTCTGTAATTTAAATTATATATTTTTTATGGTATAGTATAAGTTGTCTTTGTTTTTGAAGGATTCGAGAGTTGCCTCAAATACCATAATCGTGACTGATGCTTCAGTGTCTTTATATATTAAAAAAAAATTAACATTTATCACGCGAAAATGTAAAACTTACCTAATATTGCTTCCGAAGGATGCATGACTATAAGATCCATAGCTTCCCGTACTTTCTGCCGTAAAGCGTCTTCACTGGCGATTAGTACTAATAGTTGAGCGGGAGTCAATTCAAGCAACATGCCGGTGATTTTACCCGCAAATGTGGGATGAAGAGAATGCACCTGTGGGTAAAGTTTTAATCATGAAACACACATAAATATCTTCATGCCAAGCCGCTTGAGACGTGGGAGAGTGCCAAGTGGACTATGTAAGCCTGCTAAGTTCTATTTACATTTGTCATTCTTTACATACAGACATCCCGGTTTTAAAGATTTTTGAAATAATAGCGGTAAATCCCGATTTCGACTTCTTTAAACTACCACCCATATTCCTATTGTATCTTCACGCCCATTTCCCCGAAGTGGTAGGCAGAGGCACAACCAGGGCACCCACGACTAGCCGAAGATACTAAGTCCCACAATGTGATAGGTGGCAAGCCTATAGTCAACCGGGCACATATCCTATCCCGAGTAACATTTTTTTTATTAGAAAATTGGAAAAACCTAATTTTCTTTTTGTTGCCCGACCCGGGATTCGAACCCGGGACCTCATGCAGTCAAGTCCAACAACTGAACCGCTAGACCACAGAGGCGATTCCTATTCCTATTGAAATCCATTATTTTCAAAATGTTTGAATCCATGTCAAATCTGTTACATAAAGAATGAATGAAACGGAAGACAAGTGGTCAAATTAAAATCCAACCACATGTAACATTCAAAAAAATTTCATATTCTATTAAACCTTACGAGACTATCTTTCTTATTTCAGTACCCCACCCCAACCATCTCAACTTCAAGTAGTGGTTGTATTTTTTTGTTTAAATAATTTTAATCTATTCACACACGAGAAGATAGTCCGTCTCAAAAAAAAACAGATATACGTCAATTACGTACACGAATTCGTACATATTATTATTCTCGGCTAGAAACAAAAGTTATAATAAGAATGGTGGTTGACACTCATAAAATGCAAACTGGGAAAAGGATTTTTCGTCTCATACTACATCGCGTCTGTGGTCTAGCGGTCCGGACTTGACTTCTTGAGTTTCCGGTTTCAATCCTCGTCAATAAAAAATATAGAAAATGTGTATTTCAATTTTCAAATAAAAAATAACGTTTTCCGTATGATTGTACGTGTGTCCGGTTGGCGATAGGGTTGCCACCTATCACGTTGAGGGACATAGTGTCTTCGGCTAGTCGTGGGCGCCTTGGTTGTGCCTCTTCCTTTTCAGGGATATCAAAGAAGACAGAGATCGCTTACTATCTTTGCACTCTTTCACAAAAATACCAATAATATAGAAAGTAATATTACCTTAGGATACAGTCTTTCACCAAGTTGAGCTTGGTGCACGGTAAGGTGGTCATTGTGTCCTCCGGGCCGGTCGCCGCTGTACCCCGCACCCTCTGTGCCCGGCGCCGCCTATAAATCACACAATTCGTATAATTTATATCAAAGCTTTATAAAATGTATGAATGTTTGCAGAGCATTATCTTACATTCTCTTATACTTATTAAAATTTTGGCTTCTTTTTATTCTCAATATTTAGTTACAAAAGAAAAACATCAACAAGATTTGAAGTCCAAACTTTTTTGATTTGTCTCGATATAAACTTTCTTAGTACTTATCAGATCAGTAACTTAAAACCATGCAGCCAATACACCCATAGCAGTATTTTTTTCTATATTCCCTTACTTTACTTTTTTATTTGAATTTTGACGTCCTTGAATTTTTTATCCTGTTTTATATCAAATATGCAATCGTGTATAGAATATGATTGATATTTGCAATATATTTTCTTATATTCCAATGACATAGTATCGCACCTGTGGCGAGTAGGGCCTGGCGTCGACGCTGAGCACACGGCGCGGTTCGCGAGCG